>KL256569.1:17076-73368 GCA_000699545.1 Podiceps cristatus | reverse complement strand
AAGCTTGGCTAAGTCATACAAACAGGAAACCCCACTAAGCACATACGCCAAAAGAAATTCCCTTCACTTAGTAACTGGAGAGAAGTCTACAACTTGTTTTACCAGACTGTGATCTGAGAGTGAAAGCACGTATTTCAGAAAGACTAAATACAGAACAGATGAAAACCTACTATTGCCTCTAGAAGTGAACAAGAAGAGAAAAGTTGACTTCATGTTCAACAGACATTAGAACGGTGAACTGGCCAGTACAATTCTGATATTAAAGACAACTTGTGAGGCAGATAAAAGGGAGAGATCAAATTAGGTGCAAAGATTAGAGTTGGTTTTGGAGTGATGATGGGACAGGTATGGGGTCAAGATGAGACAAGAGACAGAAAGGCAACTGCACCTATTACTAGAAGAAGAACCACCTTAGGGGTGAGGCCACAAGATGTGGTTAGGGGAGAAGTGCCTTGGCATCTATGAGCCAAGCAGGAGCAGAAGGTGAAGAAAAGAGCTGACAGCCACAGCAGTGACAGACAGTACAATTGCAGGAGAGGGAGGGGTACTGATGACCAAAGGAACTTACAGAAAGGATTTTTTTGCAAACCATTTCTACTAACTTGATCACAATACCATGTGGCACACTGCCCTATGTTTAGAAATAAGCAGAAAGCCCAAACAGATGGTATTTTAGATTCCAGTCACAAATATTTACACCTGAAGAATCTATCCAGATGAGGTCAATGACTAAGGACTGGTCATTGTTACATCTACTTCTATTTCCGCAGTCACTTTTCTGACTGTCACTTGATAAACTAATAGTCTGTGAGGAATTTAGAAATTATAGAAAGGACATTAATCACAGAGAACCTGGATCCAACACATAGAATAATTTTATCTTCTCTGACTGAATAAAATACAACATGAATTGCTAATTTAGTAACGCCACTTGCTGACTTTTTTGTCAAGGACTACATGGCCTTTAGATCAGACAGGTCTTTGGTTGTTAGGTATTTACTGACTATTCATCAATGTATGAAAGAATTATGATCATAAAGCAAAATAATTATGTCATATCATATTAGGTAATCAATTTATAAATAGTCCTCTCTACTGAAGTGCCCTAAAGCATTGAACACATGATATATTGCAAGGTTAGAAGTTCTTTCTTTAAGCTTTATGTTAAAAAAAAAAAAAGCTTGGAATGAAGTACGAGTTTTTATTAAAAAGGGGTGGAAATTTTATAAATTTACATCAGACATTTAAGCCTGCAGATAATTTAATACATTTGTAATTATTAAATGCAACTTTATTTTAGAAAGCTAATTAAAAAAAAGTAAGAATTACCTCATAACCTCTGGAACTGTTTTGTATTCCAAAATGTGGAGTACCAGGGTCTGTACATGTATTGTGAGCTGGATCTAAATGTAAAATGTGAAACACATCATATTATTATGGTATGGAAAGAACAGTCTAAAACTGTTTGCAAAGATTAAGTCATTTCACCAATGTCTAGTGATGACAAGAATTGATTTTTTAATGGAACGTGTGTATTTCTTTATATTACATTTGTATTTCCAATCAAATATCCAAGATAGATCACAGTACTTTGTTTTAATACATTGGCATTATTTAAGGATATTTTTTGCAGGTAGTGCAAGTGCTACACTTTGGCAGTGTAGACTTTAGAGTTAGGATTGCATTAATTTTTGCTAAACTTATCCTTTTAAACCTTTTTGAATACATAGGATATCATACTATTCACAATGCAGATGGACCACAGAGGAAAATCTTTTTCTCCTCTTCTTTCCCAACAAACAGCTTAATGATTTTTAGATTTCTAAAAAAAAAAAACCCAACCCTCAAAAAAAAAAACCAAACCCAAACCACCAACCTGCTTTCTATAAGCAAGTGAAATGGTTTATTTTTCCACAGAATTTTTCCTATGTCACCAGGAAAACAAAAGTTTCAAATGGGCTACTACCTCAGTTGTTGCTGGAAAATGAAAAGACAGTCCCCCCAAAAAAAGTATGCCAACAGAGTATAACTAATTATATGATGATCAGTTTCATGAGTGTAATTTGAAGCAGCCTGAAACTATTTTTGATTCAGCAATGTCTACTTGATATTCTGACAGTCCATTTGCTCTGGGGTTGCTCAGTCACATCCACCAGGTAGACAGCACAGATCTGATGGATCTTTCTGTACTATGTGATTGCCTCTTGGCAACCAAGTTTTTTTTGTGCTGACACTGCATTATAAAGAATGAAATTTGGGATTATATTTCATCTGTAACCTTTCTGAGTTTTCTGTAGAGGAAAAATTTAACTTTAAACATACAATAATGTGATATGTCATTTCACTCTTTGTCAACTTCCATTTTCAATGTTGATCATCAGGAGAACATAACAATTCAACTGGACTGATATTTACCAAAAGCTTCAAAAGTTAGCTGGATGTTGACCTAATGTGCGAGAGTAAAACACACTCCTGACCTTGAGCTGCTTGAACAGCTCAAGAACTTTTCACATATTAATAATAGACACATGAAGCTTTATTGACTTTAAGATACGTCTCATCTGAAGAAACAGTGGAGGAAAAAAGGAAGAATTCTCAAAGTATTTTAAGGAAAGTATTAATATCTAAATTAGAAAAGCTTGCTATCATTTGCTATCATATGCTACTTCTAGGCATAGTTCTAGGTATTGTTTACCGATCTTAATTTTCAAATTGCTTAACAATGGTATCTGTAAATATTTTAGGTGTTGTAATATTTTCCTTTTATGATAAATATGATATAAAAGAAAAGCTTATATCTTTAATGCAATATTTTCTATGTACTTCTAGATTATGCTATATAAAATCTACATAGAAATCTCATTATGTCATTTTAAAATCTGATTCTTCACAATACATGTGAAATTTAGATTTTTGTAAACCTTCTTGCCTCTGTTACGAAACATAGATGTAAGATGGATTGCCCAGTTCATAAAAACTATGGACAGAAGGAGTTCTGAATTTATATCAAAGAATTGTATTGAGTGTTAATGTGTTATTTCAAAAATACAGGCCGCTTTCAGTAATCATGATTGCCACCTTTTCCCAGAGGGCCTATCCCAGCTCCTACATGCGGTCAATATCTCAGCCACAGTGAAACATATAAATGGGCTACAGTCTATATCTAAGTGTGACTGTTTAGAAATATCAAAGTGGATTTTTCTATCATAACACCAAAATCATCTTCTCTAGCAAGTGACCTCAAGTTGAATCAAATCCTGATGTCAGTGGGAGTTACAAGCGTCCAGCATTTCTCTGTTAGTCTGATTATGTAACATGCTAAAAGCCTATCACTTACACATCAGTCAACAAGAAACTGATAATACTTGGCAGTTTTTCAGAATTTCAAAACATCAGACCCAGCACGCTTCATCCTTTTGAAGTGTACAAGCCACTTTTGCAAATTCGAAAAAGATTTTTGATTTAGGGTTGTTTCTGACAAATGCCATTAACTCTCCAGTGACAGAATTTGATCTTTAATCTGCCAAAGACTTCTGCATATCTAAAAGATTCTAAAAATAGATGGAACAAATTTATGCGCTTGCACTTATTGACATTCTGCATTTCCAGCAGACAAGCAATCATGTAAATTTACAAATGACTTCATATGTGATTGTGTTTATCCTAAATTTTTTATACACAAAATATAACCTTATTTATCTAAGTTCTTTTTATATTACAGAGACGTTTTCTATATTTGGAAAGCTAATTGCTAGATTTATAATAGTATAATAGTTTATCAAGGATATTCTCAGTAGAAACAGCATAAGTAGTGGTAGTTATTACCAATGCATGTTGGCTGAATTCCACTCCAAGTACCATCTGCTTGACAGAATCTTCTTGAAGAGCCTATCAGAATAAAAGGGGGTCTGCACTGAAAGCTAACTTCAGATCTGTAGGTGAAACTTTTTCCATTAAGTCGTCCTTCTGCTGGAGTACCAGGATCACCACAAAACACAGCTAAAGAAAGGAAAGGAAAAAAGTTATTAAAAACTGCACATGCTTCAACTGAAGTGTTCTACATTGTCTTTATGAGCTAGTCAGGCATACTGAATATGAATGGAAACACTACGTTCATTTATCCGTGTAGGACTGTAGCTCAGATAAATTCTTGACAGCAATTTAAAATTAATTGTCACTGTTATAATTATTATAAGCCTATAACTTAACCTGGAAAAATAGACCTTTTAATTGAGACACTTAAATGATGATTAGATTTGGATGAAAATCTCAAACTAGACAACTCTATATTGTAATACATCAAAATGTATCCAGTTTTCACATCAGTCACCCTCAGATGTGCAGGTTGGAAATTTTTGTCCTAATTAAGTAAAAGGAAAAATGTTTGTCAGAGTCCTGACAAGATTTCAAGCACTTAAAAGAGATGAGATGACAGATTTAGAAGCTGAAAAACAAATACCAACAAGGTATGAGGGTACGTATGCGCCTTCAGGAAAGAAAAAAAGAATTTAGAAAGGAGAGAAGGGCTATGAGCTTAAGGGTTAGGATCCTTGTTTTCACCTGTTAATGGAAATGGAAACAGGGAAGAAAAAAAGAAAAATGTAAGGGAAAATTTTAATCATTCTCACCAAAAGTCAAATTCAGAACATTCAAAAAGATTACCAGTAAGGCAAATGGTGATGGGTCCAATTAGGTAATGAGATGGAGGTGACTTTTGGGGAAAGGAAGACCATGACCTTAAATGGGCACAAACACTAAATTTCATAAAGAGGTATGCTTCTTGGAAAAAGGAGGGAGAATCTTGCAGTAGTCCATATACTACCTAATCCAATTAAGTCCTTTTTAAACTGTGAGAAACTGACTGTAGCCTGAGACAACTGATTGTAGCCCAAGACAAATGATTGTAGCTTTGGTGAAGCCCAACACAATCGTACCCTGAAAACTTACGCAAGCATTGTGGGATGTCTCCCCGCCAAACTCCTCGACCCTCACAGGAGAGAATAGCTGTGTTAGATAGCTGATAGCCTTCTGCACAGCTGTAACTCACGCTGGCACCCCAGCGATAATCAGATCCTTCCACTTTCCCATACAGTACTGATGGAGGGGGGCCGCAGGTAATAGCTGGATGACAAAAAGTAAAGTTATAATTTCAAGGCTTTATAGGGTTTAGGAGAATGCAACACAATATCTAGTCATACTTTTGAAACTAAAAAAAAAAAAAAAAATTTATGCTGTTCAGCTGTAAGAAAGCACTCCTGTGTTGACAAAGCAGCCTGTAATACAGAGAAAACCAATTTAAATACAAAAATGCCACCTTTAGATTCAGAAAGTCCTTGAGATCTAGGTTTCTGGAAGACAGAAGAGTATGTAGCTTACCAAGTTCTGAATATCCTCACTACATAGTCATTACTGATCATCACTGGCAACAGGCTACTGAGCTAGGTAAAACTATGTTTTCAATAAATATGATTTATTTTAATAAATACATTTCTATAATTCTAAATATTTCCATTTTATTTTAAACTAAGGTTACAGTGCTATTTAAAGCCCTTAATATGACTTTGTTCATTCACCTGATCGTTTTCTAAGGCTTTCAGCACACAATGGACATCGATTTTATTGGTAATTAATGGCTAAGACTCTTTAAAAATATGCTGGTGTTTTCCAGTTTCTGCCCAAAATTATGAAATCTGGAATGACCAAGTTTACATTTACACATCAGTTCTTTCAACAAAAAGCACAACTGTAAAATCATTGAGCCAGTGATTTTTATAACAGAAAATGCAGTCAAATACGTATGCCAAAATTAATTAGTAGGGCTAGACTTAAACATCACTTTAAAGCAGTGCTAGATGAATTGGCGGTCTAGGCCTCCCATAAGCAGAAGATGCCCTGACCTGCTGTAATAGAGCTGTCAGTTTTCACCAGGCTGCCTTATTTGCCTTTCAGCCTCTTCCCCGCTATGACTGCTATGTAATATTTGTGAAGCATCTTTTTGGCTATTTATGATGACTGCACTACTGTAACAAGGGAATCTTTTACAGAATGTTTGGTTTGCAGAATCCCTTTAAAGAATGTTGGTTATCTAATTCAAGATAAAAGCCCCAAAAGGAAAATGAATACTTCATTCTTAGTATTTTCAGCTGAGTACTCTGATAATATTCATTGCAGAGTGATTTGGTTCTACTGTAATCATTAATTGTCTCTATTCTGTCTGACATCATACACAACATGTATGAAAAATAAATACAGATTTTACACAAATACTTATCTAAATGTTTTAGTTGCATTTGCATGTTAATTGTGCCAGAAGGTTTTGACAATTTTTTATAAATACACTGATTAGTGAGTTTCACACATAGTATCAAAACAGTATTTGTAAACTATTTAAGTTCAAAAGCACACCTTTGCAAATTGGTTTACTCTGGTTCCAAGTGCTGTCTTTTATACAACGCATGGTAGGTGAACTGGCAGGCTCCATCAAGTATCCCGGATTGCACTGATAGCTGACTGTCTTATTAAAGGTAAAATCATTTCCAAACTGAATGCCATTTGCTAATGCACCTGGATCTCCACAGCTGATCACTAGCAAGGAAAAGGAAAAAAAGCGATTATTTTTTTCAATAAACATGTAATAAAACATTGAACTATGTATAGCTTTTTTTTTTTTTTTTTTTTTTACTGTACAAACAAGAAAAACTTTGATCAATATATTTCACACTAAATAAAAATGCATTTTTTACTTTCTAGCTAAAAAATCATATTTTTGAGGCACTGCAATAGCATGGGCAAATATTGTGTTCTTCAAATACACAATACATTAGCTTAAGTTGGTAGTTGGTATGCTCTACTGCTACTGTGAACTGTTATGTTAGTGGAAGTTTTGACAGGAGTTTTCCTTCCTTAATAATGGTATCTTTGTCACATTATGCCTGATGTTGATTGCCTAATGTAGTTCCAGTAGGGTTATGAAATTCCCTTTTTTTTTTTTTTTTTTTTAGTTGTATCAATGTACTGGTGTTCTGTGGGTCTGGCCTTGTCAGTGAGGCCACTGGCCCTGATTGCCTTGCAGCACTCCTCTACTCTCCCTTTACTTTCCCTGATGGAGTAGCCGCATCTCGCTGGGGGTTAGACCCTGACTCTTGGTCCTTAGCAGAATGGTTATTGGTCAGATCTGACTAAACTGGCTCACAATAACAACTGGCACACCAATGTATCCAGATAGGTATAATCTGATTTAGAACTACCAGAACTTCATCCTCTGTATATAAGCCACTAAAAAACCAAACCAAGTCAACCAAAAAAAAAAGCTAACAAAACCAAACAAAAACCCCAACAACAACAAAAAAAAACAAACCCAAAAAACCCCAAACAAACCAACCAAAACCCCAAAACTCTAGAGGAACACCTGTTCTTAGGAATAATGATTTCTTTTCAGTGTTTACATTCATGAAGTAAACAAATATGGAAAAGTTGCCTATTATCCATATTAAAAAAATCGTTCTGGAAAGACCTAGCATGTATTAAAAAGGCATTTACCTTTAGATACATAAAATTTTCATGTATTACAAGACAGACAAATGGGGAAAAATGTGTTATTTTTACCTAACAAAAAAACAATCTTCAGAAAGAAGGTTGGTTGACTCACTACTATAAAGCTTTAGAGGAAGAAAGTTTATTTCTGACCTGTGCAGTCTGGAGCAGTGCCAGTCCATGTCCCATTAGCAGTACAATGCCTAGTAGTTAGCCCTGAAGTTTTGTAACCTTCCCAGCAGGCATAAATGACTGAGCTGGAGAATAATATTCCATCAGTGTATATTATCATACCATTGGCTGGGGTGCCAGGGTTCCCACAAGACACAGCTGTGAAGAAAACATAGGTAACTAACTGGAAAAAAAAATGTAGGTCAATGGTTTTTAAACAGGCAGTCTTTTAAAAAAGTTATATCAAATATGACTAAGAAAATGCACTATAGGTATATTTTAATATATTATTTATCTTTGTTAATTAAATATAAGTGTGATTAAATTTATTGACTTGGAATATTGTGGTGGATTAGCCTTGGCTAACAGATAAATTCCCACCCAGCTGCTCACTCACTGCCCCCTGCTCAGCGAGGGTGACAAAAAATAAATATAGGGGAATCTTACTTACCAGTTACCATTGTGGACCAAGCAGATTAAACTTGGGGACAATTAATTTAACTGATTACCAATTAAAATAGATTTGTATAAGGACAAAAAGACAAATATTAAAACATCTTTCCTCCCTATAGTTCTTTATCACTTCAGGCTCCCCTACCTCCCCCGTGAGCAGTGCAGGGGGGATAGAGGATGGGGAGTTACAGTCCCTGCACAGTGATTTGTATCTGCTGATCCTTCCTCCTTAGAGAACTGGAGGAATTCGAGTCATAATCACATCCTGAGCTGCATCAAAAGGAACGTGGCCAGCAGGTCAAGGGAGATGATTCTACCCTTTTACACCACTCTCATGAGACCCCACCTGCATCCAGCTCTGCAACCCCCAGCACAAGACATGGACTTAAGTGGGTCCAGAGGAGAGCCACAGAAATGATCAGAGGGATGGAACATCTCTCCTATGAGGACAGACTGAGAGATTTGGGGCTGTTCAGCCTGGAGAAGAAAAGGCTGCGGGGAGACCTGATTGCGGCCTTCCAGTACTTAAAGGGGGCTTATAAGAAAGATGGGGAAAAACTTTTTTACCAGGGTCTGCAGTGAAAGGACAAAGGGGAACATTTTTAAACTGAAAGAGGGTAAATTTAGATTAGATGTAAAGAAAGAATTCTTCACTCTGAGGGTAGTGAGACACTGGAATGGGTTGCTCAGAGAAGTTGCGGATGCCCCGTCCCTGGAAGTGTTGGTCAGATTGGATGGGGCTTTGACCAACCTGTTCTAGTGAAAGATATCCCTGCCCATGGCAGGTGGGTTGGGACTAGATAACCTTTAAAGGTCCCTTCCAACCCAAACCATTCTATGATAATATTAACATAATGCTATGATAACACTAAAAAAATAAATTAAAGACCATGTGCAGATACTGGTCATGTACGGCACTGAGCTGCCTGGATGTTTAGGAAAGCCTGGATGTTTTCACTAAGGCTAAATGTATTTTGCAAAGACAAGAGGTCTGTAGATGCTTAACATTTGACGAGATGTTAATTTGTCTATATTTCACTATAAAATAATTGTTACTATACATATAATACTTATTTTACTTACTCATTTTCCTCATACTTGCTTAATTCATTTTATTGCATTCTAAGAGCAATGACCAAGTCTTCCCATTTATGTGAATCACAGAATCAAAGAATCACAGAATGGCTGATAGTAGAAGGAATCTCTGGACACAATCTAGTCAAGCAGGGCCACCAAGAGCCAGTTGCCTGGCATTGTGTCCGGATGGCTTTTGAACATCTCCAAGGATGGAGACTGTGCCAGTGTTCAGTCACCCTCACAGTAAAAACGTGCTGCCTGATGCTCAGAGGGAACCTTTTGTGTTTCAGTCTGTGCCCATTGGCTCTGGTCTTGTCACTGGGCACCACTGAAAAGAGACTGGCTCTGTCTTCTGTGCACCCTGCCTTCAGATATTTATATATGTTGACAAGATCCCCTCTGAGTCTTCTCCTCCCTTGTTGAACAGTCCCAACTCTTTCAACTTTTACTCATAGGAGAGATGCTCCAGTTCCTTCACCATCTTAATGACATTTTGCTGGACTCTCTCCAGTAAGTCCATGTCTCTCTAGTACTGAGGACCCCAGAACTGGACCCAGCACTCCAGATGCTGTTCACCAATGCTGGGTAGAGGGGAAGGATCACTAAAGCAGCTTAGGATACCTTCTTTGTAGCAAGGGCACATTGTTGGCTTATGTTCAACTTGGTGTCGACCTCCAAATCCTTTTCTGCAAAGTGACTTTCCAGCTGAATGGTTCCCATCATAACAGTTAGAATCTAATAGTTATAATCTAATAGCTACAGATTATAGGATTCATTAAAATAAACACAATTTGCCAATTAAAAATGACTGAGTATTACTGATGTTTGGAATCATTCATCAAGGCCTTTGTTTTAATTAAGTCTTTTTATGTATAAAACAGTTTCAAATTTTGAAGAGGAAAATTCAATAGATTGGATCTGGAAGGAACTTGTAGGAGTGAAAATATATTCCCCTCCTAATCTCAGCCTTACCTATACTAAACAGGAAACAACTGAAGGAGAAGAGAAAAAATGGAAAGAAAGTATTTTTTGCTTTCCTTATGGCTTCCCCCCGCCCCCCCCCCAAACCAGAATGTTGAAGAAAGAAGATAAAGAAAAAAAACCAGCAGAATTTCAACACCACTAATTGCCAGTGTGTGCTGCTGTCCCACTATACTTAGTGTCTTCACGCAAGGGAAGAAGAAAGGACATGGCAAGACATCAGTTTTCTGCTGAAAGTACAATCCTGTGCCCTCTACCATTTTCATACTGTTATGGTGCTGTCTACACTGACAGAAAACTAGTCTGTGGTAAAGAATACTGTAAATGAACAATTGTTAGATGAGGATACTGTGATAAAATCCCTAGGTGAAAAATGTAATGAACTTGTTAAAAAACATTGTCTTCCATTTTATCATTTAATATAGCAGACAACAGATAATCCATCAAATCCAATGAATTAGATAAAGTAACTTTTCAAACATTCTTGAAAATCAAGAATTCATTTTAAAATTAAGTATTAAGTCTTCTATTGTTTCTTTCCAGCTCTGACAGTGCACAAAAAGTGTAAAACTTCTTTTTTTTTTTTTTTTTTATTGTTCAATATGATCTCCAGAAATATCCTCTGTTGCATTTTTTCTGAAAGAGCTACCATAAAAATAGCGTATCTCATAAAAAAATTAGTATAACTTATGTGGAGAAATATACATTAATTTGTACTTAGTTAAGAATAAAACATGTTTTTTTTTCATCCATTCAGTCCTTGATGCATAGACATTACATAGAAAGAGATGAAGAAAATATTGTACTATTAGAAGATGGATGATGGATTTACTTATCAGTCTGTTTTCATATTTTCAATCAGTAGTATTTGTTTAATTTTACATTTAACTCCGGTATCTATTCTCTATTTTCAATTTCAATATTTTTTTTTAACTAGAATCATTTTCTCACAATCTTCTTATAAATATATACTCCAAAACTTTATCGGTTTGGATTTAGGATTTCAAACAACACATGAACCGCTTACAAACTATTTTATATCAAATTTCCACAAAGCAATATAAAAGCATATTCCTGGCAGAGAATTTATTTTTAATTAAAGAAAAAAATGTCATTAGTAAATGCTATTCGATGGTGTCATAAATGTTCATGGTATCAATACCTACCTTCACACACAGGCTGTATACCTGACCAGGAACCATTAAGCAGGCATGTTCGTTCTGCAGATCCTCTCAGCTGATAACCCATTTCACATGAGAAACGTAGCAGACTCTTTGTTTTGAACTCATCCCCTAGTCTAGACCCATGAGCTGGTACTCCTGGATCATCACAATAGCCAGGATTATTTCCTGTAAAACACAACATAACAGAACTATTGGCAGAGAAGTTATGTGTGACTGTAGTGTACTCCTGCAAATAGTACTACTGATTGCATTGTTTCTATTATAATTAATCACTTTTCCTCCAGTGTGAGGGCGTGAAACCAAAGCCAAAGATGAAAATAACATGTCTTTGTAGCAGATTCTTTTCCTTGGACACAAATGATTTTGCCTTGAAAAAATGCTTAATCTGGAGTCATGGAAGTTCATAGTCAAAGAGCACAGACAAAGACAGTTACAGTATTCTGAAGGTCTAGTCCTTTTTTTTACTTAACAGTGTGATGATTACATATCCATGACTGAAAAATGAGTCTGAGTCATCTTAAACAAAAATCTCACCTCTCCCTTAACTCTAAGCATCCATCACTGCATCAGCACCTAGTTGACAATAAACCCTGAGATCATATTTATACCATCATGCATTCAGACATATATTAATATATAATAAAGAAACAAATGTCATGCAGAAAAAGACTACAGGTTTCAAGTGTTTTTCATATGCCTTAAGTATAAAACCAATTAGCTGTCTCCAGTTGTCCTGGGCACGATCATTCCTTCATTGACATGAACACAAATTACTCTCATTGTTTCTTTAATACAGTTACCTCTTGAATGCCTAACATGGAAAGTGTAGTTATTTTTACAATTCTAAATGCCTTACAGGAATGAGACACATTTTTAGGGGGGGTTTGCCAGTTTGTTTGGGGGTTTTTGTTTGGGGTTTTTATGGTGATTATCCCCTCCCTGTTAAGTTAACAAAGATAGCTTTCTCATTTTCCTAGGGAATCACGTTGTTCCGAAGATAGTGCTAGATCATGTTCAAACTTGAAAATTAAATTCTGCATCAGTAACAATGTTTTAGTTACTCTAGACATATTTTTCCCATCATAGGAGATGACTACAGTGTTCTTTAATGTTTTAAGAATCTATGAGTTTATCAAAATACTATCATATTGATGACTGATATCTGAAGAACCTCAATTGTTAGTGATTAAACTTTCTTTCCACCAGCATCAGAATTTCCCTTTGTGGTGGAAAATGTTGGATGACAGCATCAGAGGGCACTGACATTAAAAATTTAAAGTCTTGGTGCAATTTCGGATCTGGCATCTTTATACTGGATAAAAAAAGTGAAAGTAACAAAAACATGGGTTTAAGGTAAGCAATAAAAAGCCAGTTCTCTGTGGAAACTACCCATGTGATTGCTCTGCAGAGATTCCTTTCAGGTCTAGGCATAGAGGCCATGATGGCAGTGAATCCTAGTGATGTGAGAAGACTCTAAGTAAACTCATTTCTCCTTAAGCAGCAGAGAACAGAAAAAAACATTTGTCATTTAAATTCACTTCCTTTCCTCAGTGTTTCAAAATCTGCTTACAGAATCAGTTTATGAATGGACAATTTTCCATGAACACTTATTTAGAGCTTTTTCAAAGCACAGAATTTACATACCTTACATCTATTTAAATTAAGTCAAATCTGAATTGAACCACATTAAATCAGATCCGCCCTACAGTGGCCATGTCTAAGAGCTTAGGGGAAGCTATAAGAAGATTCGATAATGTGTAAATATGGAACAATTCTCTTGTCAGAAAATTTTCTTCTTAAACCTGACAGGTATTTATTTTCTTATATACCAAAGTGCGTAGACTTGTTTCCCTTACAAAACTTATTAATACACTATAGATGTCCTTTGTAGCCAATCCTTGTCTGAGCTCTTGACTTCAACAAACGGTGTAATGTTTTATGGCTTCTTCTAAATTTGCATAATTGGTCTATGGGAGAATAAACTGTTCCTGTACTTCCTGACAGCACCAAGAACATTGCAGAGGTTTATAGTATTTGCACATTGTGACACTAAAAAGAATATTTCTGTAAGTGAAAAGAGGAACATAATATATGAAGATTATAATCTAGTACCTTTGCTGTGGTTGTTTTTATTCAACATTTTCCTATGTGACAACCTTTGTTTACACAAAACAGTGCTCATAGAAATAAAATTTAATACATTTTTAAGCAGAACTCTACCAGGTGTTTTGTGTTATGTGGCTTCTATATACTGCAGTATACAAATCTAGCATCTAGCTAAGAAGTAAAGTTACAAAGTAATAACAAGGAGAATGAGACAATATTTGAATATTTGAATATTGAATAAGAATATTTGAATAAATAGGGATTATTCAGCTGAGTTACTATTGCTGAAATTAGGATATACTTGGAAAAGAAAACAAATATCTGACTGTAATTAAAAATTGCTTGAGAATAGTCTTACTCATGTAATTACAAGGCGACATTCAGATGACGGTTGGTATAAGTACCTGAACAGTGAGGGAGAGTCCCACTCCAGTGGCTATCTTCTTGGCACTCCCTAGTAGAATTTCCTATGAGCTTTCGACCCGCTGTGCAAGAATAGTGAATTATGGAGCCATATGTAAATTTGTCTCCTGAAAGAACTGCATTGGCAGGTACCCCGGGATGTCCACAAGAAATAACTAACAGAGGAAAGAGCACAAGATTATAAGATGATTTCATGGCACAACCCCACCTATTATAACCAAATATAAGGCTGGTTCTACGTGACATAAACTTCAGCTCCTTCATATCTTCAGTTTTGCTGTCGCTATAGGTGATTTACTGACCATTTAAAAGATTAAACATAAAACTACATTTAAAACTAATCCATCCAGTTTAGCCTTTTCCTGAAAATATAGAGAGCTCTCTTTCCTCGTTCATTTCACTGTCCTTCCCTACAAATGATGGATATTATTTCTGTTAAGGTATGGAAAGAAGAAACCAAATAAGGTTAGTGTTGCAATGTGGTTATATATTACAGAGATGATAATGGTAAGTAGCTTTATCATACCTATAAAATAACTAGACATACTTTAGGCAACATAGAGAAATGAAAAAACTTAATGTGAAGTATTATTACAGCAATGTGTTGCACTAAAGTGAGAAAGAGGAATATGGATTACTGATAATTTTTGTAAATCGTGACTCATATTTACACTTAAATCAATGTGTAAATTTTTTTTGAGAAAAAATTCAGATAAATTGTTTTGGTACAGAACTTGCAAATAAGTAGTTCAGATCTGTTATATGAGGAAACATAAGTCATCTTAAGGTGAACTAGAAATCAAATTTACACAAATGCTTTTTGTGTACAACTTAGGTCATCCAGTAAAGGAAGAAAAAACAAAGAAAATAAATTTTACATAACTTTAGTAAACTGTCACACAACTTAAACAGGCAGCACTTAAGCAGAGCAATTGAACTTGAGCAGCTTTATGAGTTACTTGAATGAATGATCTATGGGTCAAATATATTTTTAGAAAAAAAAAAAAAAGAAAAAAACTACTATTCTGATGACTATTACTCCTGACAGACATCAAAATTATTTGTGTTATACTGGGTCCCATGATAATGTCAAACTGACTGCACCATGGATTTCTGACCACTACTCTTTCACTGCTGCGTGTCTCTCTTGCTTTCCTTGGGCTGGGTGAAGCATTCATGTAGCAAATGGTAAACCAAATCAGGACACTGACTTCAATGAACAGTACTCCCACAGAAAAAAATGTTTAGTTTTCAGCCAGATCCGTTACCTTAATGGGCTTGCTTCAGTACTATGCAAATGCTAATTCTGCCACAATTCTGGAAGGAGCTGCATTGAGTGATCAGAGTTTTTGGAAGAAAATCATACATAGGACACCTTAATGTGGCAGTATAATGATTTGTAGTGAGTAGCATGAAATTTTCCAAGCACTTTGTCCTATCACCAAAAGCAATCTTAGGCTTGGAAAAAAGAGATTTTCATTGATAACCTTTGAAAATTAAATCCCTCTCATACTACTTGAAAAGACTCTAAGCGACTTCATTTGTGACTAGATAAGCAGCTCTTTCTCATAGAAAGACCCCTATTCATATCACTGAGATTTTCTTAAGGGAAAGAATGTTAAATTTGCCCTTCTGATATTTAGGATTCCTGTAGTGTTTCAGTCTATCAACAGCAAATTAGCAGCAGCTAATCCAGTAGGTGACCGGGGAATGTAGGCACCTCCTAGGCTCATTTGAAAGTTCCCATGGCCTCAATCAATAGTGCGCAGAGCAAGGTCAGGAATTCCTGTTCTGAGGGGGTGGACACCTACGACTTTCCTCAAGCTCTGCCTAAAAACAGAAAGTCATGTAAATGTTACCAAACTTCTGAAAGACTTGATGTGGAAAGACGGGTAGTTATTCTATTTGATTTAGATTCCCCATCCTCTTCTGCCCTTTGCATGAAATTGTCCCTTCACACCAAAACCCCAGTCCTGGAAGTAGGAAGGGATCACTGATAGAATTGTGCCATGGACTTTCATAATGGTTTTTCTAAGATACAAAAAGTGAGGTCCATGCTTGCATCAGTAAAATATTTTTACTAAATGAACAATTTTCTGCAGCTATTTTGTATTAAAAATGTTGTATTTTGCTTAATTGTTTTATTATTGAAATGTGAATAAACACAGTTTTCAGATTATAGCTCTTATTGACAGACATTGAAAGCGTAGATTGTTGTGAATACCAAAACAAAACTGCTTGGGTCATGTGGATATTAGATACATAGTAGTAGAAAGAAAGCAAACATAAAAAAGAAAAGAATAGCTAACCTAGTTACTTCTATTGATCTCTCAATATTTATTGGTATATAAAGATAAACTCATAAAATAAATCAGTTCTGTAAAGCAAAAACTTTAAAATCATCAGATGTGTTTGCAGTTTAAAGTATATTTTCATTTCATTTATTAGTTCCTATAATTCTATTATAATTCAGAAATCTAATGCCAGAAAATTAATAGTGATCAGAGAAGAAAAATACCTCAATGGACAATAAAAGTCAGCTAAACTGTTATTTTCTAGAGATCTGAAGCTCACTGAATTAATTATAGAAAACACCAGATTTCCTCCCTCTCTGAAGAAAAAGTGATGCAGGAAGTATGAAGTGATGTTATGAAAAGACCCTCTTGAGCAAAATTCTTCTGCACATCTACACAACATTTCATAGATTGATTCTCACATACACATTTCAATATGTCTGAAAAAAATAATTCTGAGATAGGCATTAATGGTCTTAGACTATCTATCTAAATGATAACACATAAATAATAATTTTAGATTTCCCCAGCTGTTTTCAGATATCTTAGCAATACACCAAAAAGGGAAATTGATCTTAACTTTCTAGCATTTGAAATAATAGGTCCACAGTTCCCTCTAAACTCATTTTTAATAATAACAAGTTGCATGACATTTTATCTTAATGTTTTCCCCACCGAGCCGTACAATTTGCAATATGTTGATCCTAAAGTCCCATTTTGATCCTCTAAAGATGGCTACACCTTTTTTTTTTTTGTCTATCATGACTAAAAAATCATGCCTTACTCTAATGTTAATCCAACTGAATGAATACTTACACAAACACTTTGGTAGTGATCTATCCCATAAGCCATTAGCTTTACAGGTCAAAGCAGATGAGCCCAACAGATAAAAGCCCTTCTTGCAGTGGTATGCCACACTTGTTCCGTATTTGAAACTTTCAGGATAATTCTGCTGTCCCTGCCGAACTGCATTTTCCACAAAGCCAGGATCAGAACAGTTCACCACTGTAAGACAAATAGATGCATAATCACTGATGCATAATAGCAATGTCATAAATAAAGTGTAACAGTGATTTTTTTTGTTACTTCACTAGTAACTCATGACTGTGGTTCATTTCATATCCTTTGTGGGTTTTAGTTGACTTAAATATCAGATATTTGGACTCCTAATTAAGCTTCTAGATCTTTTTGCTTTAAAAGTAATACTATGATTTTTCTCATGTTCTTGTAGTAATCTTGTGCATACAAGTGGTTCAAAGACAAAAGAGAAATTGGAGGAATTTTTTATCATTCTTTTGGTAGGCTTAGTTTGGTCTTCTATGTAATTTTTATGTGAAGGAAACCAAATTAAAATCAAACCAGTACACAGTTTAAGTAACGTTTTAACATTTTCTTTTCTAATTTCCCGTAATGAGAAAAATTGCTTCCAACATTAACATTTTTGTTAATGAAGAACATAATAAAGAACATTTTTGCTATTGATGTATAGAACAGAAAAAGGAAGATGGTGAAAAATTGAATACTTGAAAATGGAGAGGGAATGGGGATAAGCACCAAAAAAGCATTAAGTTGTATTTCAGATAGCAGTTAAAAGACGAAAATACTATGTTTTTTTCACAACTATTTATTTTTTATACAGGGTGTATCCACCCTCCCCAATCCGTTGTTTTATACCCTGCAGTAAGTAAACATGACGGTTTGTTGGTAGATTATGATGAAACACTGAGGTCTCCATGGCAAACTCCTAACTTTGCTGTGTCTTCATCTGAAAGTTGTCTGAAAACTTATAAATGCCTCCTCCACCTCTCCCCTCTCTTCATTCTAAAGGTAATGATATAAATAAATAAAAAAAATCCTTATAATATTATTAGTATTATAAATTACAGGTCATCAAACAATGACAGGAATCTACCTTTCAAGTATATCATCTAGTTCAAATTAATTTTCATGAAAAAGAAACCAGTAGAGAAGAATATTAGATAGCATTACCATTTTAGTAGTAAGAATAATTCACTGTTTTTTAATCCTGAATCAAAAGGTTAAGTTATATCATACATATAATTTAAACTTACTGATTAGCTAATAGACTAGTATAAGTCAGCTTTTGCAAATGTTCATTCACTGAAAGAATATTTCATTCAGTTAGCTAAAAAAATCAGAAGTTTAAAGAAATATTAACATCCTAAATTTTAATTTTGCGTGAAAAATAGTTAAAATTGGTTTTATTTATTTTTTTCTTTTAAAGGCACAATCTTAAAAGTATTAAATGTTCATGATTTCAGTCTTGTGATGTATTCTAGACAAGCATATACGTAGGTCTAAAGAACATCCCATATGAATCCAAATGCTTCCTTCATAAAATCTTTTAGAAGTAATATTTGGGGTGAGGGGAGAGGGAGAACACACTTTGCCATGAAGCATGCCTATTTGCCACCTACTGATTGTTATTAAAAACACTGAAGATAGAAAAGCAAAGCACATTTGGAAAACAGTAGGTATTACAATGATGTACATAAGGCATTAGTAAGGCCTTATCTAGACTGATGATGTGACATGGTAAATGGAAGATAGCTGCTTTTTTTTTTTTTCCCCCCCTGAGGAGGAGTAAAGGTACAGGGTATCCTAATTGAAACAATTCCCATTCTATTCTATGGTGAATCCTATGAAATCATTCACCAGAGAGGTTACATTTAACTTACATTATAGCAGTTTATCTTATATTTCACATTATCAACATTTATTTAAACTTACTGTTATAATCTTATAAACGTTACACATAAATCAGTTATGTGCAGGTTAAATATATACATGTTTACACTGGGATTTCATTGACAGACCTTTTTATCTCCTGACTTTTTTTCTGTCCCATAAAAGAGAGAAAAGCACAAAGGCCTAAGATCTCGTTACTCTTTGGAAATTGTGAAAGATTTGGGTGTGAAAGTCTTTGTCTCTGTATTTGCTTTGAAAAGCTCTGAAAATCTGTGCTTCTGGGGATCTCTCCTTAAGAGCACTATCAAGAGAAAATGCTTTATTTTTTTTTTTACATTACACAAAAAAACTTTATTTCATTCCTTGTTACTGTTTTTTTTCATTATTATCTGTCATTCCATTAGAATCACTGTCAACTAAGTCTAATGCTTTCACAGGCAATATAACTATCACTCTAGAACAGAGACACAAGTGAAAGCTTGTAAAATATACAGCCCCCTGACTTGAAGCCCTCTCAAAATATTAAGCTAGAGCTGAATGAGCTCATATGTCTGTATTCACAGTGCAATTCTTTGTTACAGAAACCAGCACAGCTCCCAGAAGCAATGCATGCTGCATCCCAATTAGCTCCCTTTTTTAGGCAATTAGACGTGGTGTAGTGCTGTGTAGATGCTGCTGTAAAGCTCTGCTTTTGGAACTAGCCTGCATCCTCTGCAGTTATAAATTGCCTTGTACAAACATATCCTTAAACTCAATCTCTCTACATGTATATGTATATACTTAACATTTGAAGCTACATCTGTATCAATACAAAGTAAAGAATATAGCACTTGTTCTTTGCCGTGGGACCAGTAGACAGTGGCTACGTCTAGGGTGTTGTCCTCTGCCACCCTTCAGACCTGGGTGAATTTCTCTGAATTGGTCATCAGGAATGGTCCTGCTGCCCATGCCCTGAACCATGCTCTGAACAGTGTCCACGGGTCTGCTGCTTGTTTCAAATGAAAAGCTTGTGCAGGACCTTCTGAATTAGTAAAGGCAATTGAGTTCCCATGCCCAGGTACTGCTCAGTTTAAAAACATAGATACATTTGATTTCAAATGCAGAAGTGAATGTTTCACAATCCTTCTATTTAGCTAAGATTGCTATTATTTGGTAATGCAGTTTTGATCTCCAACTTCACTTTAGGAATAAATTCTTCACTCTGAGGGTGGTTAGGCACAGGAATAGGCTGCCCAGAGAAGCTGTGGCTGCTCCATCCCTGGAAGTGTTCAAAGCCAGGCTGGACGGGGCTCTGAGCAGCCTGGTCTGGTGGAAGGTGTCCCTGCCCATGGCAGGGGGGGTTGGAAGTAGATGATCTTCAAGGTCCCTTCCAACCCTAACCATTCTATAATGCTCTGATTGTATGATTCACAATAACACAATATCAGCATTGTGACCCATCATATCACAAATTGATGTCCAAGGCTGTACGGGATATTTGTACTGGTACAGAACTGAACTCAGGTCTTCTGACACCTGTGTCCGTGCTGTAATCAGTACACCATTTTGCAATGAAACTGCATACTGAAAAGTAACTACAGCAAAATAAAACTTTTCCATTCTAGTAATATCTACCTATTTTAGCAACCATCTTGATTACCAGCAAGAGCAGGTCTTTCTTTAAATAATAATAAAATATTAAACAGTAACTGGATAAAACAAACAGTCCTAGGAAGACTTTCTGGAATCAAGTCTATTCACTGTAACTGAAGGAACTAAGGACTATATTAGAGGCTCTCTTGCACCTTTTTCTGACCATAAAAAGATCTAAACTTCTGCTCTTCAAAGCAGGAGATATAAAGAATACTTACCCCCAGAACACAGTCTTTAAGTCACTTTGATATTCTTCAGGATGATTAAGAGTTTAGACTTTATCACATCCTAATTGTAGAATCATAGAATCATTTAGGTTGGAAAAGACCTTTAAGATCATTGAGTCCAAGAGTAAGTTGGAGCTGAGAGCTTGTCTACCACCACCATTTTAAAACACACCATGCTGTGTTTTCTAGAGAGTCAATATGAAGATGGAACGAATGCTCTGCAACTGCTTTACTGTGAAGAACACTGCATTTGTTGATACATTTGCTATGTTCACACAGTGCCTCCAAGATATGGTTTCTCTGAGAGAAAAGTAATGCCTTGCCCGAAGTTCTGAAATGCAGCAGATGCCCTGGTACTCTCTTTTGCTGGAATGGGAAGGATACTAGGCAACTAAAGGCACAAATCTTTACAAAGAGGAAAAATAAAAACATGCTATGGCTTCATGGAGCATCAATCACATGCAAGTTCTCAGAACTCCAGAATATCAGAAAATACTATTTCTTTAACCGTTATATTGAATGCTTAGTTTATTTCTAGATCAAAGTGATTAACGTTTTTATTTAAAAATATACAGTGAAAGCTTAATGTTATGAAATAATGCATGGATAAAAACACTGTAAAAGTAAAAAGCATTAAAAAAAACAAAACAGTGAAATGACATTTTAGAATTTGTACCAAAAAAAAGAGCAAAAATGTTTTTTCCACTGGAATTTAATGAAAATCATTGTTATTGCACTCAGTTATACACTGGCTTAGTTGAAACAGAACATTGAAACTATTTGGCCAAATTCTTCAAATGTTAATACTGGAATATTCTATTGAAATAGAAAAAAAAAAAATCTGAATTTTATTGCAAAATTCACATATTTATTGAAGGTTTTTCACATTCATAAAAGAATACAATCCTATGGATTACTCAAGTCTTTCCTTAGGTGTAATTTATAACAAGCATTCACAACAGCTATCCTTTTTTCTAGTACAGTTGAGACTATGAAAATAAAACAAAATAAAATATAACTGCTTAAAATGACACTTTGGTTTAATGAGTAAGCCTACCAAGTTAGTTTCTGAAAAGACAGTATTAGAAATTAAGAAAAGAGACCATTGTTTCATGAAAATATGATGCCCTAATCTACCTAAAAGCAATTCTAAGTGAAATATTTTTTAAATACAATAGGGAGAACAGAAAAACTTAATTCTCCATACAGACCAAAAATAAGGAACGTTCAGGGAATATGTTACAGTCCCAAAATATCAATTTGTCTGTGTGATACAGTGTTCTCATTCTTGTACCTGTAGCATCTGTTTAGCCAACTCAGTGATGAATAAAATACAGAATACTCACTGAATGCATGATTTGAGCATGTGCTCTGCACAACAGAATTCTTGCATCATACATGAAGTCTTATCAAATAATTATGTGAGAGA
The DNA here is from genome assembly GCA_000699545.1 of Podiceps cristatus. Lineage (NCBI taxonomy): Eukaryota > Metazoa > Chordata > Aves > Podicipediformes > Podicipedidae > Podiceps > Podiceps cristatus. The sequence continues at coordinate 51,149 of KL256569.1, read as the reverse complement.
ATACTATCCCTCAACCTAAAAAGTAAACAAAATTATGCCTGCAGTGCCATTTAACATCAGCTATAGATTTAAAAATATGTATATACATGAGTGTGTTGTTGCTAAGAAGGGCTGCAGTATGGAGTGCTTTAGAAAAGAATTTGAGTTGGCCAGCATGCAGAAGTGATGCAGTAGTTTCCCTGATTGCCTTTCACCCTGGGGACTCAGTTGTAAATCACAGTGAGAGTAGACAGAGATTGCTTTATTTCAATGACAGCTGTCAAGGGTTACATGGGAAATGAATTCTGGCACTCTCAATTTAGTCTGTTGAGAAAAGCAGGAGAAAGCTCTAAGTCTGCCCTGATGACTTTGGAACCTCACACTGAGTAGATTCAAACCCTTGAGGAGAAGGAAGTGAAAAGACCATGTCAGAGTCCTGTAGGCATTTTTATGTTAAAAAGTTGAATGATCATCAAAAAGTACATCATTCACAGTATTTCATTTCTTGTTCTCACTCTCTTTCTTTTTTTTTTTTTTTTTTCCCTTGCCAGAAACAATGTTGAGCTTCTTTTTTAAACTTTCATATCTGATCACCAGTATTTTTAAACTTTTTTATGTGAGAAGTATTGCATTAGTGATTCTGTCTAGAACATGTATAGGGACTAGCACTCAGGGTGAATAAGAATAGAGAATTCACTTTGACTTTATGACTACTTTTAAGAAACTATGTCTATAAGAAAAGAAGGCACTGCTTGTAAAAGCATAATTACAAAATTGCCAAGCTATGGAATTTCAGTAAAGTTCAGTGTGAAGTCAACAATACACAACAATGATAACTTCTCAGTGAAGTAAAGCAAAAAGAACCCAAACCAAACCAAACAAAACCCCGCTCAACTTAGAACTTCACTTTGCAAAAGTCTGAAATACATAGGAGTCTGATTTTTCAATTGTTATTTTTCCAATGGGGGCCAGTTGGTGAGTGATTTTATCATAGAAATTCTGGACATGCAAACCATAAAAGTAAAATATTTATTTAGAAAGCAAAGTGCTTTGTGTTTTCACATATGTTAATAAAAACTATCCAAAATCTAAGGTCCTGACACGTTTCTGATGAACCTAGACCAAGAAAATTGTCACTGCAATTAATGTAGTATAAATGTTGTTGGTAATAGTGTAAATTAACACTAATAATTTACTAAATAATATCTTGGTATAAACTCACATCAATAAATTCAATGAAGTACATAGTTCACATTTGTTAAGTTGTGAGATGAAAAGCTAAGACACACTTTGCTTTTAATTGCATTCCAAAATATTTGCCATGGCTATAAACATGCCAAATATTCTTTCATTGTTACAGTCTTTCTTATGTTTTCTATTGGAAAACTTCTGCTGGAGTGCTCTGATAACTGACTATATACTAACTCTGATAGCTAACTCCATACTAAAATAAAAATGGAGTAAGAAGTATGTTAAAAGAAATTCCATGAACTTGCAGTTATTTTTTTAAGCTTTGAACTAAGTTGGTCCAATTTTATAAAACACCACTTTTCTTTGGAATACTATCTGAACTAATATAAAAAGCATATACTTGTCTCTTGGATATGTATTGCTGGGAGATCTCTTCTTCCTATTCAATCACCAGTATGAATGCAGGCGTTACACTAACAGATACATCTTTGTTGGGTAAAAAACTGTCTGGGTGGCTGGGCCCAGAGAGTTTTGGTAAAGAGAGTTAAATCCAGTTTGAGGCCAGTCACAAGTGGTGTTCCCCAGGGCTCAGTGTTGGGGCCAGTTCTATTTAACATCTTTATCAACAACCTGGATGCAGGGATTGAGTGCATCCTCAGTAAGTTTGCAGATGATATGCAGCTGGGTGGGAGTGTTGATTTTCTTGAGGACAGGAAGACTTTTCAGAGGGACCTGGATAGGCTGGATCATTGGGCTGCAGCCAATTGTATGAAGTTCAATAAGGCTAAGTGCCAGGTCCTCCACTTGAGTCACAACAACCCCAGGCAATGCTACAGGCTTGGGGAGGAGAGGCTGGAAAGCTGCTTGGCGGAAAAGGACCTGGGTGTGTTGGTTGAAAGCCGGATGAATATGAGCCAGCAGTGTGCCCAGGTGGCCAAGAAGACCAACGGCATCCTGGATTGTATCAAAAACAGTGTGACCAGCAGGACCAGGGAATTCATCCTTCCCATGTATTTGGCACTGGTGAGGCCGCACCTCAAATACAGTGTACAGTTTCGAGCCCCTCACTGCAAGAAGGACACTGAGGTGGTGGAGCATGTCCAGAGACAGGCAACAAAGCTGGTGAAGGGTCTAGAGAATAAGACTTATGAGGAGCAGCTGAGGGAACTAGGCTTGTTTAGCTTGGAGGAGGTTGAGGGGAGACCTTATTGAGGTTGTAGCGGGGTGGGTGTTGGTCTCTTTTCCCAGGTAACAAGTGATAGAACAAGAGGAAATGGTCTCAAGTTGCACCAAGGGAGGTTTAGATTAGATATTAGAAAAAATTTCTTCACGGAAAGGGTTGTCAGGCACTGGAACAGGCTGCCCAGGGAAGTGGTTGAGTCACCATCCCTGGAGGTGTTTAAAAGATGGGTGGATAAGGTGCTTAGAGATATTGTTTAGTAGTGGCAGGTATGGTTAGACTCAATGATCTTGAAGGTCTCTTCCAACCAAATGATTCTATGATTCTATCAAAGATAAAGTACTTACCTGTCATTACTCATAGATGTGTTATCTATATGTAAATTCATTTGTGGGCATCTATGTAGAAGTAGTTTCAATCCAATAATTTTTGTCATAACAGTATAAATTCTGGGGATATGTCTTAAAGTCTTTCTCTTCAGATTTTTCTTAATCAGACCATTGTTTTTAACATGTGAGAAGAACTCTATTGCACTGCCTCAAAAGATTTTTCTACTTCCTTTTGAGATGTCTTTGCCTGATCTCTAGGCAGATGCCACTCCAGAGACGTGCAGGAGTAATTTTAAGTCCTGTGTCTTCTCTGCCAGTTTCAGGTAAATCTCTCAGACACTGTATGGCATCTTCTATGGCATCTCACCTCCTTATTCAGGAAACTTAGGCAAGTTCTAATTCTTCTTCTGAAGAATATCAGCATGCCATCAACGTAAACAGATGAGGTCTATCTAACATTCAAATATGCAAAAAGCCTCAACAAAGCCTCTGATTTTGGAAAACCAAACTGAACAAACTACAAAATTTTTCTCAGTAGCAAATGATATACACTTTTCCTGACATAGAAAGTGGCCTCAAATTGAGCCAGGGGATGTTTAGGTTGGATATTAGGAAACATTTCTTCACTGAAAGTGTTGTCAGGCACTGGAACAGGCTGCCCAGGGAGGCGGTTGAGTCACCATCCCTGGAGGTATTTAAAAGATATGTGTGTAGGTGTGGCACTTTGTGACATAGTTTAGTAGCTGACTTGGCAGTGATAGGTTAACAGTTGGACCAGATGATCTTAAATGTCTCTTCCAACCTAAATGATTCTATGAATTGATGATTCTGTGAATCTGACACTGCCTTATGAACTGGCAGCAAGTGATAGGACAGTTTATCCAACACCGAAGCAAAGAAACCAGAGCAAGAAAATCTTCTTGCAAATACTTGCATTCTAGAAGATGGGGTTAAGTGTGGTGTTTAGTACAGCAGTTCTTACTTCAAGCATAAATTATGGAAAAATGACCTGTAGTGCAATCAGGAGTGCAGAGCCCTGATGAGACCATCTGATTCCGTTCTCGTTTTGGTGATTAAGAGTTATGAAAAGTAGAAAGTGCAGAGACTGTCTTTCTGTGGTTCCAAAGGCAAAATGGAAAGCAGTTTGGGAAAACTGCTAAGGGAAAAAAAAAAAATCCATACTGAATATATTTGGTTTAGGATTTGATATTTTCATAGCTAGTTCTGGGGTAGCGCATTCAGGCTACACCAGGTCTTACTCAGGAAAGTTTGCTGAAAAGAACAGAGATTTGACTATTGGAATTTTTCTGATGCTATTTGATTCCAGTTTAAAGGCAAGTAAACTGACTGCTTAACATGTTCTTTATCACATAAATAAAGGCAAAGATTAAGTCCAAATGGAGATGAAAATGTCCTATCTCACAAATTAATATTTTAAAATCATACTTCAGCGATCTCAACATTCCAGAAAAGACCATCTATATATATATAGGATTAAATATAATTTTTAACAGATACTATTGTTTTGGTAATTCAAAATAGTTGGGGGTTTTATCTCACATAGTATCCCAACATCTTAACAAGCCAATATTTTCTGCCTGTGAAAGAAACAGTAGGAACATGAGTTTTTCCAAGACATACGTGTTTTAATGATTATGTTACCTCAGAAGACAGATTCAAAATCCAGTATTAAAAAATGCATTAATTTTAAGGGATTAAAGGTTTTACTCACGAACAGTTTCTCCGGACAGGTGAAGTCATTACTACATTATCAGAATAATGGCATTCATGAGTAGGGGGAAACACCACTGTAAAGCAGTTCCCTGCTTTCAGCACATTTAGGATATACAAACATATTTAAATACTTTGTTTCATATAAGTTGTTTTCATATGGCTCTAGAGTAGCACATATGATCTTTTGTGTGCACTACATTTTTGTCAAGCAAAAAACCTCATATAATTTCTTCAGTAAATTTCCTGCCAGTGACTTACTAGTTAACCTACTACTGATACAATAGATAGAAACAATGTATCTTTACAAAAGAGTGCCTGAGAACTGCCCTGCTTTATTTTCTGAAAATATCAAGGTTTCCCATGCATACATAATAGCTCAGTTGCAAAATAAAATAAATAAAATAAAAATCTTCTGCAATAATTTCAAGCAGTAATTAAATTTTGCAGTAACTGCATGTAGAGTCTCAGTGAAGTGAAGCCAAGTTCATTATTGACTCAAGTGAACTCAACCAAGGTTTGAAAGAAAGGTCATTTGTAAAATCTCTGTTGAATTAAATGATACAGGTTTGCCAGGAATATCAATCCATTCCCAGCAGTGTATTTAAAGATCTGGAAGATTTACTTTGTACACAAATTCATAATTCAACACTAACGATAATCTTTACTATGAATGTTCTTTGCCTTTTAGATAAAAGGGGATTTTAGAAGGAAAGACATATGCCAGAAGGGCTATTACTTGGTTTAGGCAAGTTCTAATCAATTCATTAAAAGTAAATCTGATATAAGACATTTAGTTGGTGGTTTTGAGTGCTGAAGAGTCATGCCGAGATGGTTAAGAAGTTATCTTAGTTACCCATCTAGTTACCCTAGATTGCATGATCTAAGTTACGGTCTCATAATTTGGTTCCATTTTACCTTTGTCTGTGAGACTATGCTTTAATCTGAAAAGTTTACATTCTACTTATTTTTGTTAACTCTGTGTTATGTAGTAGCCTAAATCAGTGGAATCAGCAGTTAAATAGGTCTGTAGACACCACATACCACCTCAGCAAGATTCTCCAACTGCATCTGTCAAAGTCTTTAGTCATAAATTATACAGAATCACAGGAACATGGAATAGTTGAACTTGGAAGGGATAGCTAAAGAAGTTTGCCCAGGGCATTGTCCAGTCAGGTTTTGAATACCTATAAGAATGGCTACTCCACAACCTCTCTGGGCAATCTGTTTAGGTGTTTGACCTCCCTCATAGTTGAAAAGCTTTTTCTTATGTTTCAGTTTGTGCCCTTTGCCTCCTGTGCCTTTCAGTAGGCACCACTGAGAAGTCTAGCCATCTTTTTTCACACCCTCTCTTAGATAAGCATTGATAAGATTCCCCAGACTCTTCTCTTTTCTAGGCTGAACAATCCCAGTTGTCAGTGTCTCCTCAAATCACCATTGATTCCAGGAGGGAATTTTGTGTTTCTGTGAAAATATATTTAGGAAAGGGCAGAAAACGCCACAGAAAGACAAGGAGGGCACAAAAAAATATAGTGAAAAACAACAGAGGGAACACTGAGGTTAGAGGAGAAGGTGGTGCATAGGGGAGCAGATATTCTCTGCAGCCAATGGAGGACCCCAACCAGAGCAGACAGATATTCCTGAAGGAACTGCAGCCTGTGGAGAACCCATGCCAGAGAAGAGGAAAAAAGTGAGAAAGAAGGAATGGCAGAGATATTGACTGCAAGCTCAACCCACCACACTAACCTAAAATAAGAAACAATACCAATTCTCAAGACAATTAATACACATTTTAAAATTTCATATAATTGAAACAAAATCTCCAAAATTTCTATATCAGAGATGCATGTAGTAGGTCAATGGAATAGAACTACTCTAACACTTATATTCTTAAACTGAGGTGGATATTGACTATTCCCTTTGCACAACAGCTAAATACCTTCTGGCACATAAATACATTTACAACAGTTATTGTTACATTACAGAACACGAAAGTAGGATTTCTTAGAGAAACCGCAAACTTTATCTCTTTTTCTGACCTATCTCTTTTTCAAACACTTTAAATGTCAACCTGGAGCTCAAGGTTCATCACGCCTCAACACTTCTTTATTAGTCTCACCAAGTTGTGTTTTTTTTTTTTTTCTCCCACTAATTGTCAGTTTCTTGTGTTCAGCCAAGGCTCTGAGACTCAGCTTTGATGCTTTACTTCTTGTACATCTACTTTTTTGTAATTTCTCAGACAAGAGTAAAAGTGGTGACATTTGAGTAATACTTACAGTTTTAACTGTATTTTAAATAAAATTCTTGCTGATACACAAGACAGAAAAGAATCAAGCTCCTTAAGTTGAGATTACATTCTCCCAAATCATACACTAACAAACATCCCATTGTAGAAAAACAATTAATTATCTATTCCCTAAACTGACCACTATTGCAGGCTGCAATTATGTAAATGCTTAAGTCACACTGTTTTTTATAACTTTTAAATTTTATTTGATTACAGTTCCTAAACAACTCTATGCTTTGTAATACTGACCTACAGGGAGGCGACAGACAAGCAGGTGACAAGATTAGGTGGATCCTCACTGTTCATGAGGGAAGAGGTACAAGAAAGTCACTCAAAAATGCCTATTGCTATAGAGGAAGAAATACTAAGTGAAATGAAGGATGAGGTGAAGAAACACTGAGTGAAAGGCGAAAGACCAACTTTATTTCACCTGCATAAGAATAGACAAAATTGTAGATACTCAACTGAGAGAGCTCTGGGCCACTCCATCCTGGTAGGAGTTTGCCATTCTTAAGTGAATGGATCTTGGCAGAGTTGAATCTATAATACTACTTTCAGAAAACCAAACTCCCTAAACAAGATTTTAGGCTATAAATTGGCCTGGATCAAACTCAAATACATGTGTGACGAATTAAAAAGGAAGATGAAAGTAGACAGGATGCACAACTGAAACAATGTTAAAGTAACTGTAAGGCTCCTAATTCTTATGCTCTTATCTTTTAGATCTTCTCAGCTTTTGCATTATTTTTCATAAATTTCCCCTTTTCTTCTCTTTCACTTGTTTTCCTTTTGATAATGTACTTGAATTCAGTGTAAATAGCTGAGCAACTTGGCTCATAGATGGAATTGAACTTCAATAAGACCATGCAATCTCTCCCTCTGACAGTCAAATAGAGAAGATCTGGAGTGCATCTACAGGATATGTGAAAAATTATATGTTTTCAACAAATAAAACTACTTAAACACCCCACAGATGAGAGAGAGGAGTTTGTTCACTAAAGTCTAGCAAAACATTGGAAAGAGAGTACATGAGCCTAAATAAGAACAGTTTGCTAATTCCTGTTTCTCCATTCCAATAATTATATTGCTATGCTTGTTAACTCACTTGAATAAATTCTGAGGGTAGTGACTGAGGGAATTGCCATCTCTGTATTGCTTTAATGAGAATGAAAGAGCTAATTCCACACACACTGAGCTTGAAATTGCATCAGCTATCTCTGAAACTATATGATGAGCTAATCACCTAAGATGATTATTATTCTTAGGAACAACCATTGTAATACAATATGATTTTTAATAAACCAACAGGTGGAGATAATAAAGCTACCAATAGCTGAAGTTAGCTTCTTATTACGTGATTTTTAGTCCCAGTGTAAGTATCCTTAGCAAAACTTGCTGACTGCGATTTCCTTTAGCACATTAAAGACAAGTTACAAAGGATGAAAAGCATAGTACTTACATTGATTTAACATTGAAGTGATCATTTTTCCAGTGAAAGAAAATACTCAAGAAAAGCTTACTAGCCATTGCATTTCTGAAGAGATTATATTATCTGCTTTAGTATTAACCCACTTTTCAACAAACTGTGTAACTTGGACCCGTCTAATCAGAGAGGACAATAAAATTTGAGACTTGTATTCTGAACAGTGGAAGATGAGGTGATTTTAAAAATCATGGTTTTAAAATTTGTAAAGTAATCTTTACCTTCTTAATTTTGTAGTCAGCATTCAGGTATGAGATATAATCCATGCAAAAGAATTGAAAGGTTCATCAGCCTAAGGAAAAACCTAAGTGACTTGTGTGACATTCTTTTTCAGAGGATGCATGATTTAGCAAAGATTTGCCAAATTACGTCACAGAAGAAAAACCTTGCCAGCCTTGCCAATTCCAATTTAACACTTGAAAATATGTCTTAGGTATAATATATATATATTTTTCTCTATATATGCATACATGTATAGATACCAATCAATTTATTGATTGATTGATCTTTGTATTTTTTTTCTTTGCATGTTCCATACCAGGCAAAATCATCATGTTCTCTCCAGAGACTAAGCATTTTTTATTTGTCTTCGGTTTACATACTTGAAATTAGTACTGTTGGAAAAAGTTATAAATTGACCCAGACAATTCCAGATTTGAACAGGGAATATGATCAGGAACATTTTAAAATTAAATCCATTCAAATACATTTCCTTCCGGAGCCTTCACAAAAAAAGCATTGACGGACATGCAGTATCTCAAAACTTTTCTCCAGGCTTTTGTTATCTTTCAGCATATCTTACACATTTTACTTCATGTCCTGCCTTTCACTTCTCTGACAATTTGTACCTATTTTATAGCCAGAAGATACTCAATCTGCTTCAGTGATTCAGAAGAAAATATTTCACAATATCATTAAATATTATCAGCATCTTATTGGATTCAGCATTGAAAAAGCATGTACTACACCAGTACAAGCTTTTTTGGGGCATGCAACATAAAAACAATAGAACAATTAACAGATTTTAGTGGTCTAACAAAGATACTGGTGGAATGGACCAAAAACTTGATATTAGTTCTATATTCTGCAATGATAGCTAAAGGTTGAGGAAAATAAATAAAAACAATGGCCATAAATGGAAAGAGTAACAAAAGGGTAATTTCAGAGACTTGTTTCCCTTTTAACCTTAATTACATTACTAGTATCTGGATAAATAAATGATAAGGACAAAATGAAATCTGAGTACTTTGGATTGTGTTTTAAAATGGTTTCTTTGTCTCCTTCCCTAATATATACATTTGATGCACAGGTTTCTTGATAACACAAACCTTTGCTTTATTCTGATCTCTCAAACACCTCCATCTTACCCAGAGAATATTAGTAATCAAGTTCAGGTATGTCTTTGCAAAAAATCAATCAGAATTAGATCTTACTTTATCATTTTTTAATGAGCAAAGAAAAGTCAAGTTTCACATGTACGAAAGTTATGAATACCTCTCAGGTATTGCTAGGAAATACAGAAGAATTAATAGTGTTTTGATGAATTAATATTAATTTGCATAACTATGTTTTAATAGGAGTAATGGACTATTTATGGCAACTGTACTCTAGTGCACCTAATTCAGGCTAGATAGCCAACTGTGATTTATTAATGTAATATATCTTTTGTGATACAAAGTACACTTTATATGTCTATAAACTAAGTGCTAGGGATTGTGGTCTGAAAACTTTGAGGTAAAATGCAGAAAGCCTAGGCTTCCCCAATACTCAGCCCTAAATCCATTTTCCAATATAGAAATGTAAAAACTCAATAAAGGTGGCAATAAGTTCCTAAAGGTCAGGTTTCTGAATTATATCCCAATATTTTGAAGGCAGGGTAATGGATCATGCCTGAAACAAGTCATTAGAGAGCAAAGAATGTATAAAAAAGTTTCTTACCTCGGCAGTTGGGTAACGGGCTACTCCATTGCCCGTTGCTTCGGCACTGTGCTCGAGAAGCACCCTGAAGTAGGTACCCAGTGTTGCAAGTAAAATTTACAACATCATTTAAATTGAACTCACTGCCATTAGTCATTCCATGAGCTGGATTCCCAGGATGTCCACATGTGATTGCTGTTAAAAGAAAAATAGGCAGGCTAGAATCTAACCGAAAGGTACTGTGGCATTGAATCACTTGCAGATTGCAGCTCTTTTGGTTTTGTTTTCCTTCTGAATTCATCTTTTATATTTATACAAGAAATTTAAGAAAAAATAGGATATATTTATACAGAATTTTTAACTTCCAAGAGAAAAATCTTAATTTTTCAATAACATTTTTGGAATCTAGTAGATTCCAAATACCTTATGTTCATACCTTATGTTGGAAGTTGTAATATAAGTAATTATAAATATGTATGCATTTTGACATCCATCTGATATGTATTAAACCTTAAAAAAAATAGACAGTTCACTATATTTCCTAGTAATGCAAATAAATAAAACCATTTTTTCCCTGCGAGCTTCAAAATGTAGCAGGGCCAAGCACATTGAATTTGATGTACTGTTTCAAAACATTCTGGAGTTCTGAAGCATTCCTATTCCAAAGTTCTTGAGTTGCTTTGCTGAAGTAGTGATCCTTTTAATCAGATTTTATATGGCAGTAGAGAAATCATTGTTATGACTATATCTTTCCCATTATGTGTATTACATGTGTTGTTTATGCTTAAATGACACTTCTAAAATACACTGCTTTCAGGCTCTAGCTCTCCACATGACAAAACATTAAAATAATATAGAAAAAATATAGAAAAGCACAGTTACTGCCAATATAAAATCAGAATATATATACACATACACACAAAATAATTTTCAACATTTTGCTGGTGATGTGGATTGTACTCAAATAAATATCCTACACATAGGTTTATCTTTTGCTTTTTTGCTTTATTATTATTTGGTTTGTTTTTTGTTGTTTTTTTCTTTTTAGTTGAAGAGACAAGTGGAAAAAAGTTTAAATGTGTTTCTTTTTATTTTATCATGGAGCTCAACTGTGAAGCAGTATTTTCAACAGTACCCGATCTTTGAGAATTAAATAGGACACCTTATGTATTTAGCCCTTAAATTGTGTTACTAAATCTACTTAAACCACTTGAATTATCTCTGCACCATCACATTTGCAGCATTTGAAGATGAAATTTTAAACAGAATAAAATCTTACTATATGCACAACATCAACTTTATTCTAGCCCAGTTGTTGCATTTTTAAACTGTTACATATGATCAAGTTCCAATAAATGAAGGAATTTTGAGGTCCATACTAAATCAGTTAACATAATTCTTATATAAAAACTTATAATTTAAAAAAAAATGCTATTACCTTAAACTTTCTGCAGTTTCCTGAACAAATTATATGCCATAGGTTTTAACAACATAAAATTTAGGTCTCTTGTAAAAACTCTGAGAATGAAGGATAATTTCGTTCAGTTCCACTTTTCAACAAAGGCATACCATAGTCAGTCAGTTCCTGTTTAGACCTTATTAGTCTTGACAGGGTGCTGTTTTTTATAGCAGCTTCCAGAAACTAAAGATAAAACTAAAGAACCTTCCAGAAACTAAAGATATCGGACTCTGAGATCTTAAACACTACATCTAGTTCTGCCACTGCTCCATTATAGTTACTAGATATCATTGACGTCTTGACTGATCAACGCTGTAATAGGTGAATTCACACAGTAGCAAGTACTTCAAAGCATTAAAAAAAAAAAAAAAAAAAAAAAAAAAAAAGTAGATAATTTGGGTATTAGAGTGTTTTCAATCACCAGTAAGCTTTTATGCAATCAGTTTAATATTGTTTACCTAAGCAGTAGCCAAGACATTTCAAATAAAGGTTACTACTGTTGGGTTTATGCCATCTAAACGATGAATTACAAATTCCCACCTCCATCCTAATGTAAATAACTGCCCCATGCATGCATGCACATGCATGTATGTGTATTCACACACACATTTAGTCCTAAATATTTCATGGGAAAACAGATGCACTTGGCATGTCTGAAATCAATACTTGCTAAAGAATCACACGTTTCCCTATTATATCACAAAGAGATCAATCACTTAATGTAATATAACTCTCAAATATATACTCCAGTCTTTAACACAATATCTTTCTTAGACACTTGAGACTTCCATCTTGCTACAGAAAATATGTAACCTGGAAGAAATAATGGTAGTACTGATAGTACTTGGACAAGAAAAAAATCCAGTCCGAGTACCCAGCTATATAACTAAGCCTATTTTGGTCATCATTATTACTTTTAGTAAAGACAGTTACTCTCCTGATTTTTGTTGTCCTTTTACTCACAAGGAACTAATCAGACATCTTTACGTTGCATGTTAACTCCAGATAACCAGCAAGTTAAAAGATCTTTCAGAAAATATTTGGCACAAGTACGATCAAACTGGTTATCCAATAAAGAGACAGGGAAACACCTGTGTGTCACAAATTGTGCAAGATGAAGGAGACTGACTTTCATATGAAACTAAGACACTAAAGTAGTCATGGGTGCTCTGAATACTTGCTGAGATAGTATTTTTGAAGATGACAATGTCTAGTACTTAAAACTCTGAAATTCCTTTCAAAGCCAATTAGAAATATAAAAGAATATGTGATTTCCCGTACAAATCTCGCAAAATACAGACCAATTTGTGGTAAATTTTCAGGGGCACAGCCTGTAATTTCTTTATGGTACCTCTGCCATATTTCCATTTCCCGATCCACACTGCTCAGTCAGAACACCATTTCATTATCACATTAGGGAGTACATTTCTAGCATTAGTAAACAGTATGTTTTTGCTTCCCTTCTCAGAAATAGCAGAGTCATTTTTATGAGAATGTCTAATAAATAAATAAATACAAGTAGGAAAATCATCTGAAGCTTGGGTGCTGACATTAAAAAAAAATCGTCCTTTATGGATTTTTAGTCTGGTAGAGTTATAAGCAAAATAAAACCATGTTGTAATGGAAAGTATTAGGCAACCCCTAATGACAGAAATTGCTGCCAGTTCTTCTCATAACAGTAATGATGACATCAGTTTAGGAAGAAACAGCCTCCCACTCCCCTTCAGCTTTGCCCCTTTCTTTGGAAGGGATTTTATTCACTGCACAGTAAAGTTAATCCACTAAAAGTAATAATGCTAGCTGGTGGCATTTCTCCTTTGATGAATACAAATCACTTGAAGATATAAATAGGATTTTAAAAGCACAATGACATTTGGCAGATATTTCCTGCAGAAATTTTCATTTCACTACTAAGAAAGAAAATACTGATAATTTTGAAATCTAATGACTTATCAGTAATATATTTTCTCAGAAATGAAACAAAGATACTAACATGGATTGAACAGAAAAGCAGGTCATCTCAGTGACTATCTCTGTGTAGACAAAAAAACTTCTGTCTGAACTGCAGACATCTTAAAAAATACAAAATTGAAATAATTGATATAAATGATGCATTAAAAATAACAAAAGATCCATAAAAATAAGAAGCCTTATTAAAACTGAAAGAACCCCAATGAAATCAACTACACAATAAAGTAGTAGAATAAAATCAGATAAATCAGACTTGACTCTGATTAAATAGCTGACAGTTCAGAAAATGTCAAAAAACCTGCCATGCAAATGAGGAAGGAAGTAGAGTAGGAAAGACTCAACAATTCCAGTAATTAATTATGGGATTTTCAGAAGCAGGAGAATTCAGAGCAAAAATGCCCTACTAAAGGGAATAAAATGTTAACACTTTTTTCTAACAGATGTGGTATAATCCTGGTCTTGCACTGGTAAATATTAGGGGCCTAACTTGGAAAAATGGGCAGTCACCATCAAAACTGCACAGATGAAAGTATTCCAGATTTACCCACCAAACACTGAAATTAGACCAAGGGATTTTGGTATTCCTGGTGAAAAAATAGGGGAGAGGCTCAGTAAGCCCACACTTGATATAGAAAAATTACGCCTAGAGAAAGAGAGAGAAAGAGATAGATGAGGTTATAAAGTTGCAGCTTGCTGGTCAACCCACTTCAATGCCTATGTCATCTTTTTGCTGAAACAATGGAAATTACTGGATATAGTTATGCCATTTGTGCTAGGTCAGAAACCGGATTAGATTATCATAATGACCCTTGTAATTAAAAATAAATCAAATAAATATCTGATCTGGACACCTCAAATACATTCACTCTTAATGTTTAATTACACTTAAAATAGTAGTAATAATTCAATGAAAAATTAATGATACTTACGGACACAAACAGGAGTTTGTCCAGACCACTTGTGATCCTGTAGGCAAATTCTGACAGATGTACCAACAAGTCGAAAACCTGGATTACACTGGTAGACTACAGTGTCACGATAACTGAATCCATCTCCACTAATATGACCATTTACAATTGGATCCGGAGAACCACAGTGACCAGCTACAATAAAAGAACAACCCATCAAAAACATATTCTTACAAACCTTGCCATCATTTACAAGAATACTGATAGGAAAACAAAATTTCATCCTCACTTTCAATAAACAATATATTAGGATAATATACTGCACTGTACAGGACAATTTCTGAGCTGTAAGAACTACAGGAGATATTCCTTCTACTTTTTTAGAGTGAAGTGATATTCAAATAGTTTAAAATTTCATATGTATAGTTTCCACAGATTATGTTGTAGAAATGACATTTGTCAGAAGAAAGTCTGGAAAATGTAAATTACACATGTCTGAAATTTCAAATCATTCAAATTATTTGCTAGAAAACAGATAATTTTAACACGGATATTTTTTCCCCTTTGCCTTAGTAAGGTTACCTTTTTCCTCAGAGAAGAGTGACTTAAAAGGTCTTTAACTCTAAACCCATACTATTATTTCATTATAGAGCTCTGATTTCTCTTATTCATGATTTGTGTTGGACTTTGTAAGTAGATTTCTACTAATAAATTAAACATGGCTGGGATCATTCTCTAGCAGAGGCCAACCAGCACAGAGCAGTCTACATCCATAAAATGAAAATCTCTTGCCCTCCAGACCAGCACACCTGCTATCAAGCTGCCTACCAGGATCAGTACTGGTTTAAGATAACTTGAACCGTTCTTGGAAGTTCTCTTGGAGAATCTTAGCCAAAATCAAGTCAAGGCATTGTTCTAATGACTTAACAGGAGTCCTGGTGGACAATAAGTTAACCATGAGCCAGCAATGTGCCCTTGTTGCCCAGAAGACCAATAGCATCCTGGGGTGCATTAAGAAGAGCATGGCTCGCAGATCAGGGGATGTTCTCCTCCCTCTCTGCTCTGCCCTAGTGAGGCCCCATCTGGAGTCCTGTGTCCAGGACTGGGCTCCTCAATTCAAGAAAGACAAGGAACTATTGGAGAGAGTCCAGGGGAGGGCTACAAAGATGGTGAGGGGACTGGAGCATCTCTTCTGTGGGGAAAGGCTGAGGGAGCTGGGGCTGTTCAGCCTGAGGAAGGGAAGACTGAGAGGGGACTTGCCTCAAGCTGTGCCAGGGGAGATTTAGGTTAGATATTAGGAAAAACTTCTTCACCGAAAGGGTGGTCAGGCGTTGGAACAGGCTGCCCAGGGAAGTGGTTGAGTCTCCATCCCTAAAGGTACTTAAAGAACGGATAGTTGCGGTGCTTGAGAGCATGGTATTGATGGACTTGGCAGTGATGGGTTAACGGTTGGACTCGATGATCTTAAGGGGCTTTTCCAACCTTGACAATTCTATGATTCTATGATTCTATGATTCACCAATGGTTATCAATATCTCAAGGGCAGGTGTCAAGAGAATGGGGCCAGGCTCTTTTCAGTGGTTCCCAGCATAAGGACAAGGGGCAACGGGCACAAGCTGGAACACAGGAAGTTCCATCTGAACATAAGGAAAAGCTCCTTTGCTGTGAGGGTGACAGAGCCCTGGCACAGGCTGCCCAGAGAGGTGTGGAGTCTCCTGCTCTGGAGAGATTCAAACCCCGCCTGGACATGTTCCTGTGCAGCCTGCTCTGGGTGACCCTGCTCTGGCAGGGGGTGGACTAGATGGTCTCCAGAGGTCCCTTCTAACCCCTACCCTTCTGTGATTCTGTGAGATGATGAATTTTCATGCTTATTTACATGTCCTGGTGCTGTTATTTTATTAGAACAAACACAGCCTTTATTTTAGGTGTCCAACAAACAACTGATTTATCACTAGCAGGTGTTCAGACATTAGTAGACAGACACAACTCCACATTTTTTTTTTAAAAAAAAAGGAAGCATAAATAATTTCTGTGGGATCACAGTCAGACTATTGCCTTCAAGAGAAGAAACAATGAGTTATTTCAGAGATGTATATATGTTCCACTTAGCTATATTAGCATGTTTAAAATGTCACTTAGGCCCCATTTATAATTATATTTATTAGATGTCATCTGCAGTCTAATTTAAAGCCTACAACATAGAAAGCAGATTTCTACATAAACTTATTGAAAAATAAATAAATTTCTACAGCTAAGTATATCTTGTTCTGTTCAAGTCTTTCCTAACATTCAGCTCCAGTTTCTATAATTAAGTTCATGTTTATTTATTAATGACTTTTAGTTATGGATTGTAAAAAGTGTTTTTATTTGTGTTTACTCTTTCCAAATTATAATCACCTTTATATTATCTTCAGCTGTTTCTTAGCTAAACTGACGTATTTCATGCCTTTTCTATGCTTATAAATCCATATTCATGTCAAAATTATAATAAACTCTTCTTTATGTTGCTTTCCATTTTGGTCAGTACACTTTGAAATAGCCACCTTCTCCAGCTAGATGAAGGCATGTAAAGGAAGGAATGTTTATCAGCACTGTTTCCTCCTTTAGTTATATCAGCTGCTGTGAAACAATATAGAATACTCTTGCCAATACTCTTGGCACTAAGGAAGTCAACTAATTATTTTATTCTCTCTAGATTCTTCATTCTGTTTGAAAATAGAGCTGCTGACCAGGAAACTATTTCTCTTTACTGATTAAAGAGGAGAAAAAAGTTCATTTTTTTGGTGACACTGATTAATTACAACTGGCAATAATTTCATCAAAACTATGCTAAATCCTCATTTTGAGATGTGAAGACAGGGATGTGAAGCTGCTCCTAGAAGGGGGGTGGGGGGGGAATATGTTCCATTTCACACAGGTTGTATCCATCAACAACAGGCTTGTGTGTAATTTAGCTTCTTTGGGATCAACTCTCCTTTGTACTAAAGCCCCTTTAATAATGCTAGACTGTGTAATTCATTTACACTTAATGCCTCTTCTAAAACACTAGAACGGTAAAGCACATGCCACTTGGTTACTTTTTTCACATAGGATTATTATAATAATCTTAATTGTAGGATTGCTGAAGTCTTTAAGGAGACGAGATATTGTTCTGTAAATTTGTGGAAGAAAGTATGCATGTAAAGTTTTCACACTCAACTACTCTCTACATATCTCTACTCTTCCCCTGACAGGGAGTATGGCAACAGAGAGTAACAAGGACATTGAAAGAATATTTTTCTCCTTGAAATGTCTCATGGAATAATTTATCTTATTGTTCTCATTTCAAATTAGCAATATGATTGATCCCCTCTACCATTCTCTCTCCTCCAGCCTCACTCAGCCTATCCTTGCCTATCACATACTGCACCCCAACCTCTTATCCAACTCACTGACAGAGGCTGAATAGTATTGGCCTCACTATTCATCTTCAGTATCTACTAGTCATACTTTGAATCATGAAACACTACCCTCAGAGTTCAGTGGTTCAATTAGTTTTCCACTCATTTTGTAGTTCCCCCATCCAGTCCCTGTCTTCTCGATTTGGCTACAAGGATACTATGGGAGATTGTTTCAAAAGTTTTGCTACAACACTAAGTGAAAGAAATCTACTACTGAAATCAACTGAAATCTACATCCGGTAAGACAGTCATTGGAAAAGGCAGTAAGATTATTTTGGTTTGCTTTCAGTTGTTCCATCTTGTCTGTTCCAAATTATCTTCTTGTTTTCCCTAGTACTGGAAATGGACTTAGTTCCTAATACTTGCTCCTTTTTTTTTTTTTTTTTTTTTCTCCCCAGGGACTGAGGTGAAATAGCTAGCCTCTTGCCTTCTTTGGAAATCTGATAATTGGTTTTTTTTTCCAGTAATTGCAGTTGTTCCCACCTTTCAAGCATGGTAGAAAGCACCCTCACAGTGACATAATGCCATCACCTCAGATTTATCCAGTCAAATCACAGATATTAGTCATGGTTATTTAAGTAGTTCCTTAATTGATTCCCTCTACTGCTGTATCATCTCTCCTCCCTAACTGTATCACTAGGACTAACATATTCATGGTCTGGATGATCTACAGCCTAGATGAACCATGTACTAGAGCAGATGTATACCTCAGTTTTAATCAGAATTTCTTCTCCTAAAGAAAACAATTCTGCATGGCCCTAAATATTCAGGCATTGGGACAATTCTGAAAATTGTTATTCAGGAAATTGGGCCAATCACAGATTTGGGGAAAGGAAATCCATTACAAAATGTGAAAAGAGAAGCTGTATTGATACAAAATAAAATTTTAAAATTTTTCTAGACCTAAATAGTGGAAAGTTGAAAAGCAGTTGTTGCACTGAAGTGAAATGCAGGGAACCACAGGAAATTTCAAGACAAAAGTTAGTTGAGATGTGCCAACTGGCATGATGTAAAACAGAAAATATTATGCATTTACTCTTAAATGGAGATTTAATAAGTTGCTAGACTTTTTATGTGAGTCATTTGACTTACAGATCATTCCAGCTAGTGGATTTAATGATTTTTCTGGGAATTCTAACTCATTTAGATTAAGTATTCCAGCAACTCAAGAACTGAAAGACCACTGCAATAACACAAAACATATGTAATTTTCCAATCAAGTAAAATTACAGTAAAAGTAAATTAAAGAGGCTGCTAGTGGACTTTTAAATAAAATATTCTCTCAAGAATTAAGAAAGTTGTTCACATGGGTCAAGGTTGGTTCAGTGGTTTTATTCTAAAACATCTGGAAAGTGAGATACAACTAAATCTATTTTACTTTAATAAGAAATTGAAATATAAGCCAATATCACAATATTATACTGCAGTTTACCTATGAATTATCAATTACAGGATCATATATTTTTACAGAAGTACAATCATCAGCATCATTTTTTTTCACACTGACAAATGTAGAGAATTATTATATATTCCAGAATTGCATAAGATGTGGAATTCTCATCCTTTTTTTTAAAAAAAAAAAAAAAAAAAAAAAAGCTAAAAAATCATGAAAATGGAATGGATTATACTTAACTTTAAAGTATGTCCTTGACTTGTTTATGTACAATTTTGCACCTGAAAGTCATCGAAAGTCAGGACTAAACATCTGTTAAGGAAAACACATTAGTCCATGACTAAATGCCACCAATACGAGAGATGGAGTTATGCAGACTCTTAAATGTTTCCAATTAGATCTATGCCATACATGTGTGTATGGTCACTCACACACAAAAAGCATGCACACAAACACATATATTTTGTGACTTATAGCTGCAATTATTCTTGGAAGGAAAAAAGGGGAAGATATATGAAATATCAGCAGTGTGAGTAATTGAGTGAAACTGAAAAAAATCTTGCCTAACGATTCATATTTATCCTTGTATAACTAAGAAAAAAATATATATAATACTAACTATCTGAAAGATTTAGGTCTTATATTTAGCCTTGGATTCATTAACTACAGTCATTGGTTTTAGATTTCTTTTGAGACAAATAAGAAGGATTTGACAAACTCTTTCCTGGGATACTGAAATTACTGTACTCAGCTGGCCTGAAATCATAAATTGATTCTACATAGACCAGTGGGTAACATAAAGTGATACCTATTTTCATCTATAGCTATCCTGAATTACATTCATGCAGGTACAGTGTAGGTAAAAAGCATCTCTGACTCATTATCATTCCTTTGAAATGGAAAGGCTCTTTCAGAGCTCCCTGGGTGTTTGCCTCCCGATTTTCACAGGCTTCAAGGTAAGTCCTAAAGGCACCTCTGAAATAAATTTGGTGCATGCTGTCCTTGAAATTTAGGAATACAAAACTGGCAGCATTCACAACATCTAGCTTTAAAATTAAAGAATTTACCTTTCCTGAATTGCCCTCTGGAGGAGCCTGCATAGTTACATTGACCTTGTTGGGAATTTAGTATCCTACATTGTACTCTAAATTGTATCTAAATTAGGTGCCTAAAGTACATGGCGTGAACACCCCTTATGTGAGAGAATGTAGAGAGGCAGGAAGAGGTCTGGTAGCAGAAATACAATCTTCTGCAGCATACATGTGATAACTCAAATTTAGACTTTCGCACCCAGAGCTGTGCAGGTTTTTTGGCACTATAAAGCATGTCTGATTTTAAAATGGCAAAGACAAAATAGTGGTTAACATCCTCTAGCTCTAAATGTGAACTTTTTTGTCTAGTGAGGCAGATCCATGCATTTAGCAGTTCTAAGTATAGGGCTGCACTCGATGCTATCAATCTGATACATCAAATAGAAACCAAAATCCATCAAAATTTTTAGAAAAAGAATTGAGAAGTATCATAAGACAAGCATTGCTCTTACTTCAGTAATAGCTCTTGTGTTCATTACAAGTGGGAATAGATCTGTAGAAATCATTTAAAATGCGGATAGCCAGGTGGGGGGAAAAAAAAAAAAAAAAAAAAAAGTTATTAGTTATGACCAAGGGGGTAAGAGAATAATAATGGATACCAATTTCAATGCAGATTTATAAAAAACTAAAACGGACAAAATCCAACAACAAGTCACTCCTGGAGAAGAAAAGGATGAAATCATATAACTGAAATTCAACCTGTTCATAGAGATAGCCTTTCCTAACTATAAGAACTAGTAAACTTATTAGCTGTTTCCCAAAGAGTTAAAAGCTTCACTGTGTGTAGTTTTTAATCTGACTTGAGAATAAACTGGTATTGTTCACTATGTAAATCCTGTACTGATCAGTTGTTCTCCATCTCTACACTATTTAAGTCTAAATTTATGGCTACCATAGAGAGTTCATCTTCTGGGATGATAAAATATATTTCTCAGTAGTCAGAATACAAGGAAAAAAAAAAAGTTCCAGCCTTCCATGGGCAAGAGTTATTTATAACACAAACAGAATCCACTGAGATTTGTGATGGCAGCCAAATTACCCTGTGTGTATAGCCTTTCAAAAAAGCAAAGCAGTGCATAAGTACTAAATACTATTATTACTGATCAGATGATGAAGTGGTATTTCAGGTTAGTTAAAATGAATGAATGCTAATACACATCTTCATGTTTGAAACTATCATCTGCAGGTGTCAGGCACTACACTGGCAATGAATGGTATAACACTGCAAAAGAAACGAGGGGTAATACCTCTTTTTATACAGTATAGTTTCATGTTTGCAGCAGAAGAAAGGGCTGAGGAAAATACTCCTACACATGCAAATTTGGGGCTGTGGAACTTTGCAGTTGCAGGTCCCACATCTTCTAAGTGTTGGTCAGCCTCAGTCCAGGGATAACCTGACACAAGGAGGAAGCTGATGTCTATTAGCACACACACCTCTTACATAGTTCCACTGTGGAATTGATGAACCTATGTATGTGAAAAAGTGATACTGAAGCATAGCATTCCCCTAACCAGCACCTCAGTGGAATTCTTTTCCCTAGGTAAAGAGAGATTTATTTTAATCCTTTACTGCTCTAAATATCAAAAGAAGTAGTAATCAAAGTATACTCCATTTATGCCATTTTTTCCTACATCAAAATGACATCATTAACACAGCATATTTTAAATTGAAAAATAAATTGTATGGAATTGAAAATATATCACGTCAGAGAAGTGTTTTTCCTTTTCACAAAATTTGCCAGAAACAACTACATCTTGCTGGGAACTCACTGATAACGAACCGCCACTTTGAAGCTAGGTTAGCTCTATGAGACAATGGTCACTACTTCTGACCCCTCCATATCTTAAAATATTACATACTGTAAAACTATTCACAAAAAATGTACCACAAACATTACTGTTGCAAAATGAAGGCATCAATGAGGAATACATGATCAAAGGTTATAAAATCTTAATTCAGATCTGAATTACTTGATCTCATGCTATTTTTTTTCTGAAAAGATCCTGTTTTCATTTTCCCTGCTGCTGTAGACTAGTATCTGCATTGAAAGAAGAAAAGGCAATCAACATGGCAAGTAGGACTCAAAAGACTGAGATTTTATCCCTGTCTCTGAGAGAAGATTCTCATATTTCTGTATTTCACCTATACCCCATCAAAGTGTCTGTTACATACTGATTAAGAATAGAGTTTATATGCAGCTATTAGCTCCACGTTCTTTTTCATCAAGGTTAGATTATCATGCTTTTGTCTGTTAGTATATTACTGTCCTGTGGCTTGCAACCTGTTTCAAAATATTTTCTCTAAAAGTATTTTCAGGCATTAAAGATCTCCAGAAATGCAAGATACTGTCACTAGAACTCTGTTAAAAATCATGTTTATCTAATGATATTTGCTATTCCTTTTTCTTAATAACCTACTAAGATGAAATTTATGATACTTGAAAAATGGTTTTTGTGGTTTTTTTTTTTTTTTTTTTTTGAAGACACGATTGAGTTAGCATGTGGTCCCATCACACCTGGTTATTGAGATGCAGATGTTCTTTTCTTTTAATAGAATATTCTACCATGGGAATGCTGCTCTGTTTTAAAATGCAGCTCTGGTTTTCTATGTTTTGCTCAGGGGATCTGTAGCCATCTTTTTCAGTTTTGCACCTTGGTAAGAGCATTAACTCAAAGCTCAATAACTCCAAATACCCTTTATGATGGTACTATGAAGTAACTGATTAGAAATTTAAGGCACAACAGCATAGACTAACTATTTATCCCTTTTATCTATAAGGCACCAGCAACCTGATATGCCAAAGGGGAATATATATGTCTACCTGAACACTGAAAGACAATGACACTATAGACATTGAGGAAGTTAAGAATGGATTAATGTGTCTAAGAATGCTCAGCAACCTTTTGTTATCAGTTCTTTAGGTATATGTAAAACTTTTTGTCACAGATCCATATTGACACTGACTTACTGTAAATGTAGATGTGAGGTTTATTTTGACTTGATTCATAGAACTGACAACATCAGTTCTTCAGACAGCATGAAGGTTTGAAGAAGTGATGTTTAGAAAAAGGTTTCTTTCAGTTTTGATTTGAATTAATTTCTTCAGGTAGGACAGTAGTATATTGTTCTTCACGACATACTGCAAAACATATCTATCTGCATTTTTTTAATGGGATACTTTGAAGATAACATGGTCAGAGGAACATAACTGGCATTTTATTTTTCACATGCAAAACTTTCATGTTAATATACTTTTTAAAAATGTAATGTTTCTACAGAGTGGGGGGACACGGAATTTTATATTTTAGAAGTGAATCAGCATACTTTATTTAAAAGCTTTAAGTCAAATGTTACTCTTAGACATGTATCTAAGTAGACAAACACTGCTCCAGCCTACCTGCAAATTTTCTAAGTGAGTTCTGGATAGAGAATAATTTCTGTTACAGCTACTACCATTTTCTTATAAAACAATACTTTTACTGTTTCATTACTACAAAAAAACAGGAATATAGATTATTCTGGACAGTGATATCTCTAGTTGGTTTGGGAACTTTTAAAAATCAATTAATTATTTCATCTGTAAAACAATTCAATTCTTGCATATGATAGGTGGCCAAGCTATTTTGTTTAAGATGTGCTGGATAGGCATGGAATACTACATGTTCTGCTAAAAGGATGTGACTAGGCAGCAGAGAAGAAAGCTGCTTTTTAAGTGAGGTTGAACTCTGGAGAAGAAAGAAGAGATTCCTCGTTTTCTGAGAGCAATGAAGTACATTCATTGTAAGGCAAGAAGAAAATCTGCAAAATGAGGGTAGACAAATCAAATAAAAGATTCCAGAAATAAATACACTGCTCACAACCAGAAGCACACACAAAATGCTGATCCTCAAAGGTCACTGAAAGAGAAAACAGTTTTCTTACAGGAGTGCAAACAAATATGTGTGAATCCAAAAAAGAGTTGGGGTGAGAATTTAAGGCCCAAACTATATACATATATATATCTCAGGGTTTGGAAGGGTGTTGGTTTTGCTTTGCTTTGGGCTGTCTCTTGTCTACTTCCCTTGACTGAATGCTCAATATGCTGAAAGCTCGTTTGTAGTTAGAATGCATCAAGAATACTCCTGGACTGAAGCTCATCTTCCAGCTAAGTTTCATCACACATCCTGTGACTGCTTCACAAAGCAAACCGAAGTATTGTAAATGTGGTCAGTTGAATCACTTAAAAAACCCCTCCTGGTCCGAAAAGCATTCCAACAACATCAAATATAATTTCTAATAAAAAGTTATATGCTATTAGAGTAGCATAAAATCATATGCAGTACACAATATTTCTGTATTTAAGGTATCTTTATTTTTCATTTATTTAAAAATCTTGTTGCTTGATGAGAGATGAATTCCAGTACTTGATACTATGTTTGCTTAAAACAAAACAAAACTAAAGAAAAAAACAGAAATTTGTTTTTTACCTAGGCATTGGGTTTCGGTACCACTCCAGAGACCATTTGCCAAGCATTCTCTCACGTGAGAACCAACTAATGTGTATCCTGTGTTACAGGTGAATATTGCAGTAGCTCCATATACTGTTAAGGTTCCAATCTTATTTCCATTTGGTGGAGATGGAAGACCACCACAGGAGATAACTAGGAAAAAATCCAAACAACAGAACAAACTGAAATATGAAAATTGTTTTCATAATTTCTTAGAGTGGAAGACAATATACCACCTCACATTTTCTTAAAAAATAAATGTAATAGGAATAAATATAAAAGTTATATTCCACAGTAACAGCTTAAAATTATGCTTGATGTGGCAACATAAGTTCAATATCTGAAAATTCATTAGCTAATCTTCACATCTTGACAGCAGCTTAAAGACAATCTGTATTTTCAGTTCTAAAACAAGGGAATTACACAAATGTCTGGGAAGGTTGTGGTTATATTCCATGTGTGCATACTCCTGGCTACTCCTCAAATATACATTCCCTGGCCATTTTAAGTGTTATGTCCATTTAAAGATATTATACTTTTTTAAGATGTAGTACTCTGAATTGTTATGAACTATCTTTTTCCTTATTCCCTGTTACTATTCATAATCATATAACATATATGGTAGCCTACTAGCTAAAAATATAAATCTTCCTTTTTTTCTATAAGGCTGGACTTGACCCATTATCGCAGAAACCTTCTGTAGCATCAGCTGCAACCCTCAGCTATCACAGGTACCACATAAAAAATTACCTTTTAAGAATTTAATTAACACCATTCTGCCTTCAAGAACTTCAGTAGTATTTTATTAAATTTTAGCATAAATCATGGGTTTACTTTCAAAAGCATGTTAATTGTAACTAAACTTCCTATCTGAAACCTCAAGGCCACATTCTTCAGTATTTTAAAAAGTTCACTGTAGAAAACAACATGAAATTGCACAGAATATGGATAAAATCAATTACATACCACTGTGCAGTTAATCATAATCAGAATATATATGATCAAAGTTTCTTATGCACATAAGGTTTCTAGAGGTGGGTAAGACTCCTTTTGACTACAATCAAGTCACGTCAATGTATGTTGTGGAGGAGCCTAGCATTGTAACTTCTAATGCTAATGGTGAATATTAATTACACTTATGTATATGTTAAAAAAATATATTTTCCTAAAATGCAATAGAATGTATTGTTCTAAACATATTACAAATGATTTATTATTTTTAATTAATCTGATTCCAATAAAAAATAACTAAACTACATCAATAATGAACCACCTTATGATTTGTTAAGCATCTGTTCACATTACTCTTAAAGAAATAAAATAAATTAACTAGTTAGGCCTCTCTTAATCCAAAACTCCCTTAATTTGATATTTCTCAATTCCTTAGAGACACTACTCACAAGTAGATATTGATAAATATGATTTAAATGCCTGATCATCAGTGTTTCAATTAGCCTTCCTGCTGCTTCAGAAATATAAACAGCTAGAATCTATATTTATATAACCTATCTGTAGTATGTGAATGACAGACAGACAGAAAACACTAGACTCCTCAAACTACTCTGCAGTGCATTTCTGGATCTTAATGATCTATATCCAACAGTAATATTACTGAAGATCTCTTGGGGAATGAGGTTTGTCATAATTAAAATCTAATCACTGTTACAAAGAAACTAATGTATCTTCAATCAGCAAGTCCTTAGGTTTCTGTATCTAATACTTTGCTTTTGGCTAACTGCATCCCATATAGGTCACCCCATTTTCTACTTACATACAAATTCTGTAATTGTAGAGGCTGGTCAAGAACTAGCTTTTCAAAGAATTCTCAGCAGCTGAACAGTATCTGCTTATTAGGCAGGAAATACAAAACTCAGTTTTTTAGTATTGCGCACAAAAGGAAAGGGGCGCAATTGAAGTTAATAAAATAAAAAAAAAAGTTTTCAATTCAAAAATAAAATTGATATAGCTATTATGGGTTTATAAGAGATATAGAAAATCATCTTATTTTTCCAGTTGAATACTTTCAAAAGGAAATTTTCCCAAAATAAAACTAATGGAATAAACCAGAACCTTGTTCTAAAAAAAATCTTAAATATTTATTTTCTTTTCTGGACAATAAATACTGGTTTCTATTACTTCTAGCTAAATGGTGTACATCCTTCTTTGTCCTCTTTTGTTTGTTCTTCTTTTCTCATATTAGGATCATACTCTAATACTGCCTCTGTAAATTCCATGCCTTAGGTTTGTAACCACACACTTCCCAGTACTGGTGAGAGATCGTGTCAATCTATACTTGAATCACCCTTGGGAGTGATCCAGTTCCATCTGAGATGACTTTGGGTGTTCTGTCTAGCGTTCAGCTGCTGTTGAAGGCGGTTGAAAATCTCTCCCAAGTTCTCTTTAGTATCTACCAACTTAGATACTGTCATTTGTCTCACATTGCATTAGAAGCTTGTATTTAGGCAAATTAATTTTGTCTTCTCTTTGTCACAATATGTACATCACACTGAAGGTTTTGCTCAACCCTTTATATGGAATACGAAAAACTATCTGATGTTTATGTTCATTCCGTTATCACTATCATAGAATCATCTGACATACTTTTGGTACTATTTATTATAAGGTATTGTTGACAGGTCTGAAGAATTATTCTCTTCTCTTTGCTTAAAAAATACCCAAAGGTGTAATTTAGTAAGTTGTTCACCTGATCTCAACAATTCTTTCCTACAGCGCTGCCATAAAAATTCTCTTATTGATTTAGCTTGTTTCAGAATAGCCATTCTGAACTATATTATGAACAGAATAGCCATTCCGAAACTTTACTGATTTCTTTTTTTTTTTTTTTTTTTCTTTTAAAGTCACTCCCTAAAAAGAAAATAAAGTACCTCTTTTAGGATAAAATACTAAATTTGAATATCTTACTGAAATGACATACTACTTTGAAAAATTGAATTCCTAAATTTTATTTCTAGTTCTGCTTAGTATGCTAGGCTTGTCAGTCAGCCATTTTCCTTCAGATGCTAGGATCTTCTGTGCTGCCCTGGTATTGAAAGAGAGCCTGTAAGTACTACTACCATGTAGGAAAAGTTTCTGCTTTAAGGGTAGCAGAACTAGCTGATGTGCCAAATATCCTCTCGAACCAAAGCAAACAACACATTGGCAAAAGAAGAAATTAAGTTCTGGGGTGATTCATTACGACTCTGATAGTGTAACACGTCACAACCATATGATCCCACTGAGAATGTCAAGCTTCTCTAACTCTTTATGCACCCAAAGTCAGGGCTGATGTAATTTATGATGTTTTTGTATGAAGACATTGTAAAAACTCAGATGGATGTTTCTCCAACAGTACAATTTTCATGCTTCACCCAAGAGGTCAAAGCAATATCATCTTCTAATCTAATGCTAATCTGGAATCTTCTAAAGTAATAACATTATCTCCTAGTATTCTCTAAATATTTATGCACTATCTAGTTGAATAAAACCATTGTCAGACATAGATTGACATCCAGATTGATCTTTTGTGGTTACTTCATTGACTCTCACATGAAATATATTGTACTTTACATATACAGTTTGAATCAATTAATTTCATGAAAATGAAAATTTCATATTTGCTTACTTATAGGAGATTGATAGCAAAATGTATTTTTAAAACAACTTTAAATTATTCATAAAAGAAAATATATGTATTAAAAAGGATAGGATATTCTGTAAACAAGTATGTTCCTTACCCTTACAACTTGGCCTTTCATTGCCTACACTCCAGGTTCCATTAGTCCTGCACTGTATGAGTCTTCGACCCAATAAATAATATCCAGGACTGCAGCTGAGCATGATTTGAGCTCCATACTCATTCAGTGACCCAGAAATCAGTCTCCAGACAACATGTTCTGAGAGCAGAGTCTCTATGCTGGGGCAAGTTACGGCTGTGAAGAAAGGACACTTAAATATTAGCATTGTATCCCAAAGTTTCTTCACAGAATACATGTCTTGCTTTACTGGCAGACTTACTTGCAATATAAAATTGAGCATACCATAAGCATTTTTGAAATACAAGCCCCGGGAAGAAAAATGAACATCATATAGTGAGTATTACTTTGAGCAGGAGTTTGTAGTACATTTTCATTTAGTGAGATGCAGTGAAACAATGACAAACAGTTATGCTCTCCAATGCAATTTATTTAAAAATTTCAGAGACAAAACACATCACAGACTACAGTGAACATAAGGGAAAGCAAATAATGCTATGTAATTTTTACAAAGGCTCAAGTGATGCTTTACTTTTCTATCCATGATATTCACTTTAGAAAAACTCTAACAAGTTCTTAAAACAGGTTGTCATAAAAGCTGTTAATACACATTCAAATGCTAATTACTATAAAATGGTATATTATGGGCATTCAGGAAAATTATTACATTCCAATTTAGAACACTTGACATACATAAAAAAAAAATAAAGATAACATTTAGAGAGATTTTTAGGGTAATTTCAGTTTTGTTGCTTTTAGTATTTCAGATCTTGTAAAAGAATTCAGTTACTGCCAGTAGACAGGAACTGTAGTTTATGTTTTTCATAAGGCTTTATATAGGTACCAATCATATATACTGTTTTTAAATATTTTTCAGTTTCAAATTGATGTTCTGTAATTCAAGATAAAATACACAGAATATTTACAATATTTATGATATCAACATGAATTCTCTTAATGTGCCTATGTCTCTGTAAAGATTAGTTTTATGAAAATATTTATGATTATTTAAAAATAGCTGTATTTGGCATCTTATACCATGTTGTTCAGAATTTTGCTGTTATAGAAAAAATCTGAATGAATTAGTGACTGCTTATATCCCAAACAATACTTTAGAAAAAGCTACTACCCCAGTAAAACCTGGGAGAATATATTCTTTTTGAGGAAAAGCAAACAAAAAACCCCAAATGTGTAACAGAAATTTGTTCCTCTTCTTTTGTTTTCTTTATATCTTGCTAAAAAAAAAAAAAAAAATAAAAAAAAAAAAAAAAAAAAAAAGTGATATATTTTCTAAATATTTAGTATACTTAGGAATCATTATCTCTGATTTTTTGTACAATATACTCAAGTTACCACCCTTTTCAGTGTAAGACATAAGCATTAGGAGGAAGTGTGTAAAAACCCCAAACTATACCAAAGAAATAAAGACAATATTCTGATCCTTATTTATGCTATAATAAATTTACACCATTCTACCAGAGAAAGGACTCATAATGCTGACAAAAATAATTACATGTTCTGTAGACTTTACACTCTTTAAGAGGTATAAAGTGATTTTATCATGAGTATGAATGTGTGATGAAAGAGGCTAGTTCAGGCAATCACTGAAATACAGGGAAAGTGAAGAAAAATTCCTGTAAAAATGTAGATTTTCATTACTTTTCAGAATACCTTTGATAACAGTAGAACTATACATCTACCTTTTCTGATAGTTGCCTTACTCATGGTACATTCTTGCATCTAGTAAACCGAGAGCATATCTGTGAAGATGTATGAAAATTTATGAAGGGGAAATCATCTGAAGACCTTCCAAATGATAGATTTTAAGGCTACATTGAGTCAAAATTGTAGAATATTTTCTTAGATTTTTTTTCAGTATATCTTAGGAAGGATTGCCAGCCTTGAACCACTTTGAAACTTAATAGATCTTCACTTTGGCCTTCATAATGGTATTCTGACTAGTTATGAACAGTTTCCCAGGTTAAAGGATGACTTCCTACTTCCTAATTTAATTTCATACTGATAATAAACTGTGTTTCATAGCTACTCAAAGATTATAAATTATTAACCAAAAAACAGCTTTTTCGTATTCATTGTTAAATACAATAAGCATATTAAAGCACTTAACACCTTGGAGTGAAAATCATATAGGTCTGTTAGAAGACAAAAAATGTTCTAAATAGCTACTTGATACCCCTCAAATATAACATCTCCTTTCAAGCAATAGTTTTATTGGTTCTTTCAAAGATGAAAGCAAGCATCTTATTTATTGTAATAGTAAAAATTATAGACTTAACCATAGGGGATATCTTAAGATAGTTAAGAGATAAGAGGCTCAGCTATTTCAGAATATATAAATAAGCCACATAGATGTTTCCTCCCTAAACTGAGCCTAATATGTAATTTATTCTTTCTTTAGCTATAAATACACTTAGAATCCTGTTGCAAGCACACTTTTCAAACAACTATCAGGTTCTGATACATGATTGTACAATTTCTAATTGAAGATGTTACTGAGCACAGAGTATACTTCTAGGCTGTGTTAATGTAATCAACTAAAACTGTTGCTTGAAAAAATTTAATTTTACAGGGACTGATTTGATTTATTTTTTCCCCATCCTTCAAGAAACCAAAAAAAAAGACTGTTAACAGATGCCTAATTTTGTGCATATAGTTTATGAATAAGTGCATCAATTTGTCTTTCATGGTCTCTCTCTTGCAAAATATGGGCTGGACACTACTTAAATTGTCATTTACATAGACGAAACTCTATAAGGCATGATCTCAACTTCTTGCAGATGTGCTGATGTTCTCTTTTTTCTCCAGGTATTTTTATATAGAAATGTATAAATAATATTGCTTTACATGAAGTATAGGTCAGAAAACATAAATATCACTTGAAATTATGATTAAGATTACTCATTTTAACGACATGACATTACTGATGACATCTTCATATACTGATAATTCTGAATAGACTCAAAAATAAGGATAATGAGATATATCTACAACAAAAAAGACAAGAAATTGAGTTGTTCTATAAGCCTGGGTACATTTGCTACTCCAGACATGAGAAAAATGCTCAGTAAGCAAAATGTTCACTATATGAACAGTGGCAAAGAACAAAACAAGATCTTTGCAACTACAACAATTAAAAACTAACAAGAATTTGTGCAGTAACGTACTCAGCCTTTAGTTTTAACTCTTCATAATGCTTCTTTGCAATTTCATTATTCTTTTTACTCACTCTTCTTGTCAACAAACACATTGCACTATCAATAATTTTCTAGCATCTGAATACCAGAAGACTTTGTTCTTCTGTCTACAAGTGTTTGCTTGTCTTTTCCTATCATTACATAAGCACAAAAAAAAGAGGACATCTCATGCTCTTCCAGGAATATCTTGAATATTGTGACTATGAATGTAATTATTGTTTCCAGCGTGAAAAAAAGATAAGTACAATGTATATGATGGAAAAATATCTCAATTACAGGAACTTGCTATTAGTAGTTGCAGGTGTATTGGCATCTGATAATTGGTTGCTATTCTTCAGCAGCTGGTTAAGAATCACAACGAAAGGGGAAAGGGCATTTTTGTCTTACTCTATTATGAACTTAAAATGCAATAACGAGAACTATATTGTTCAAATGTACCCTTTGTACTAAATTCACTATTAGCTTAAAAAAGCAAGATTAAGATCCAGTCATGTATTATGCTTGAGAGACAAGATGGTTTAAATTCATAAGTGTTAGTGAAATAAGATGACAGCAGCAAACCAAATGATCCCATACACCACTGAATCTAAGAACAAAGACCTTAGAACTAAATAGGATCAGTTGAAGAAGTTGATAGTTTCAGTATGCTAATAGAAAAAAGCAACAACAACAACAAAACAAAAAACCCCAAACAAACAAACAAGAAACATAGGGTAAAAATTTAAGTGTTTCTTGTCATTCAACATACTTAAACACAAAAGGTTGGAATACTCAAAATAGATAAACAAAAGGATCATGTGGTATTCAGTATCAATCTGTCAATCCAGTCATCCATTTCAAATCAATCTGTTATCCGTATAATATATCTAGACTAATCTAAAATGCCTGAATTAACTGGTTTACTACAGTTCACAAAATAAGTACTAACCCTTAATAAGTACTCTATGTTACATATCAAACCTTGAAAAAATAGTCCAAAAACTACTTACTGATCTTAGGATTTATTAAAGAAAATGTTAGGAGAATTATTTGGTATGGTCTTCGGAATGTCCTAGCTAATAAAAACCCCAGCACTTGCACAGTATCTATGATGAGCTGTCTGTTTATATTAACAAATTACTTTTTGCATTTATAACTGATGCTTTATTCCAGAACTAATTATGATTCATAGTTCTATAACTAGACATTGTACAAACATGCTGAAAATTATAAAAAAGTCTTCTAAAATTTATAATTTTTTTTACAATTAATTTCTACATAAAAATCAATGTCTGAACCATCACTGTTATAGCTCAGCACATCATAGCTCCCAAAAAATATCTATGGTGGAATCTGCAATATGCAGATTATGCAAAGGTAGCATTAGCTGTTCTTTAAAATAATTGGTATTAGAGAAATCAGCATAAACCAATGAAGGACTCAATTTAAATCTTTGAATGAATATATTAAAGGAGTAATGGAAAACAGCAATAAAGTTATGCATTTACAGGGACCATCCCAGGCATTAAAATGTTAGAAAAATTAATTAACCATAAACTCAATTTAGTAGGCTGTGCATCCACTTACTTCTGTGAAAGGAAAACAAGTAAGAACAGAGGCTAACAAGTTATCCTATTTCAGCAGTATTTTTGTTAATGAACTTGTACTGGTCTAGATCTCAGCACCAAAACACATGGAGTACAACCTATGTGGGTACATTTTATATGTACTTATATAGAAATATAATATAGTGTTGTATACATTCATAGTCTTGGTTTACAAGCTATGGTACTTAGCTTTAGAGAATTGGTAGGGTACCTCAGCATAATCAGAAAAAAAAAATAATCTGACAACATGAGTGAACACATTCAGTTTTCTGATCTCATGAAGAGAAACATTAAAGTAGATCATAACATTTGCTGTCATTATTTTTAAACCCTCTGGCACAATATTTTAAATTAGTTCCCTAGATCTGATCAGAAAGCACAGATAGTGCACAGAACTGAAAGTTCTGCTTTGCATTAACAAGATCATACTTTAATGCCCTTTTCTACATGTTTCTTAAAACAGATTTAGGCCTGCAGATTTCCTATGAAAACAAACAAACAAACCAACAAACCAAACAAAAAGCTTATACTTCCATTAATCTCAAGTTGTCAGGTGTCTGTGCATCTTTTTAGTACATGTCTAGCAAAACTCTAAAACAGGGCATTAATTGTAATTATAATAGTCTCGAGAATTTGCATTAGATATTTTCTAGCATGCAAAAATGCCTACATT
>KL256569.1:0-17045 GCA_000699545.1 Podiceps cristatus | reverse complement strand
CTGCTGGCCCAGAGAACTTTTTTTTTTTGTGTTGCTTTGTCATGAAAAAAGTGATACTTGCCCTGTAAAAGGTTATGTGCTAATCTTCATCCTAATTCTTCTGAAAGTATCATACATACTTAAACTCTCCTTAGTGCAAACACTGGGACTGCACCATAAACTAGCAGAAGTTCCTAGTACTGGAATGCAGTGTTTGTCAAAGCAAACTCATTACTGAGGT
Source organism: Podiceps cristatus (assembly GCA_000699545.1). Lineage (NCBI taxonomy): Eukaryota > Metazoa > Chordata > Aves > Podicipediformes > Podicipedidae > Podiceps > Podiceps cristatus. The sequence continues at coordinate 16,825 of KL256569.1, read as the reverse complement.
TTCTTTTTATGGAACGTGAATTTTGGAACAAGGAACAACTCTCTAATTGCATTAAAGTATATATAATAAACAGAGAAAGTAGTTCTCTTTTGCTTCAGAACAGGCTGAGTATGACCTCCTTCATTGATTCACTTCTCATACAAATTTTCTCAGTGGTTTCCTCTTATCACATCATGCATTTTCTGTTACTGGCACAGTGAGGCAAAACTCGAGTCTTTCTAGTTCTTTCAATTCTTAAGAATGGTCTAAACCAACTTTTTCTTTATATTGTTCAGAGAAAAAGTAAACACCACCACATTCAAGCTATGAACAGATTTTAACAGCATCAACTAAGAAGTTCAATTGCTGTAGAGGGATAACCAAAAATTTCGATCAGTATTTATATTTCATGATGAAACTCACTGTCAAGTGTCCACAAAATCAAAAACCCTAAGAAATTATATTTAGTGTCTCCCCAAAAGATAACTGTTCTTATCTGTCATCCTTAGCACATGTACAGTAGAGAGATATTACAAGTCACAAGGATGTTCAGGAAAAAATGCATACTATATCTGTTCTCAATTCTATCAGTTTTCACATTTTATACCCAAACCAAAAATCTCCTGTACGAGATGAAAAAGAAAAATCACTTCTAGAACACTGAAAAATCTAGATTTTTAAATCAGAGGAATTTCACAGGAGGAGAGAGATACACAGGAAAACAAGCACATGGTGAAAAATATTTAAAAATATAAATAAAAAAAAAATAAAAACAAAAGAAGTGTCTCAGATGAATGGATTTACACTCATTAACACCTTTAGATGACTTTTCTTCTTTCTAAAATAGTTATGGATACTATTCCAAAACATGAATCTCTCTATTCAGTAAATAATTTAGATATCCAAGTGTGGGTCTGGATAGAATTTAGGGAACAACACATCTAAATTTTGCATTGACAGCTAAGTCCTTTTCTGTTTCCATCTTTCAGTCTCTGCTTTGGAAGACCTTGTTTCTCTGCACTTGATGATACGTATTCTGAAGAATGTGAAGCACTAAATAATAAGAGGAATATTTTTCACTAATTAGTCACAATCAAAATATAATAAACATGTTATAATTATGCAATTTTATATAATAATAGCAAGATATCATCCAAAGCAGAGGAAGGAAATTTCATTTGTGTTCTTTTCCCTTTTTAACTTGTCACTGCAAGAATCAGCATCTGTATTTCCATAGTAGTAGACAAAATTCAAGTCATATCTGATGAAATGGAATAGACAAAAAAATCCCCCAAATTATTCTCTCTTTTTTTTTTTTTTTTTAATCATAGAAAGATGGAAACTTATGACTTTTCACAAGAGTACTTTACATGTGTGTAAAAATCCTGATGATAGGTAAAACAGTGTTTCTCAGCTAACTATAGTTACAACTTAAAACCTTAAATTTGTAATCATGCCTACACATCCTTTCCTTTCAGTTTGAACATTATCCAAACTATATTAGTTGGAGTACAAGGTATTAGAGGTAATTTATGTGGCATATAGTAAGGAAAGGATCATGGAAGCACCACTGCTCATCTATAGTTTGTGACCAAAGTTTGATTTATTCAGATTTCTTGGACATATCTACACCTTTTGGATGGGATGTTTTTTGGAACTGTATATCACACTCACATCTCTGACCAACAGTAATGTACTAATTTACAAGTTTCAGGAGAAAGTTTTTGCATATTTTACACAGTATTCATATGTATTCCTGTATTCATATGTAAAGTTACTACTATATGGTAACTCTCTAAAGAGAGTATTAGCTTGATTTACAGTATTGCCTAATAAAGGTTTTAAATAGCAATACAGGTAGATATCTCTAGTTCCCTTCAGCATGTGCTAGAGATCTCTAGAATAAGTGAAGCGAGTTATTTATTTGTCATTCAGTTAAGCTTTCTTAATAGATTTCTGCTGATTGGTATTTAATGTAATTAAATTCAACAGCCTAATGTCCTTGATCCATCTATGTCTTGCTATATGACCAGCATGAATCGTATTTCTTGTGATTCAAATCTGATGTAAATACTCTTAATGAAAAGAAAGGAGTTTCAAGCATCTGCCTCAGGCAGAGATGCTTTGCAAAACAAACTGCACTGATTTCAACCTTCATTTTAATAGACATGGGGATAGAACGAACTCATTTATTTACCATTTACCTTTCTGTGCTGTATTTGCTACTCATCAAGTTTGAGATGTTTCTGTCTCTAGAGACTAAATATATTTATCCTTAGAGCAGCACTATTACAAAAACAGGTTGTTATGCAGATAGTCTAGGTTTTTCTGCATTTTGCAAGTAAGGAATCTTGGGTAAAGCATGCCAGCCTCTGAATAGCAATCCATTTTGAAAATATTGACTTTAATATTGTCATGTAGATCACTAGCATTTTAGTTTAGCGCTTCTGGTTTTGGAAGTAATGAGATTCTTTTTCAAAATGAAAAACCTTTTAGAAAAGGAAAAAAGAAGGAAAAAAAAGTGCCTCATATATTATGTTAGGCTATTAGAAATATTACAGTTTTTTAATGTTGAAAGTTGTGCTAAATGTTAATAATTAAGCTTTGTTTTACAGGGTAGTAATTGTCTGGTTAAGTTTGATTTTTTTTTACGCATTGCGTATATAGTGTTAATTCAGTATTTTTAATCCCGTTAGTTTAAGTGGCCTCTTCCCTCCACAAAATCTGTTGATATTTCTGCTGATTAATCACTCAAGCTATGATCTTTGTACCTTGTCAATTTTTTCTGAGAGAAGGAAGTGCAGTTCAATACACCGGAGCACTGCCTTCCCTCCACACATGGCTCTGACTTCAGAGCATGTCTGTGTGATCACCGTTGGTTTTGAATAATCCTTCTTATGTACTCTGTGGAACTGCTGTGTTCTGGTTTAGTCACTGTCCTTCAAGAAAGGTGTAGATCACTTGGATATTGTCCAGAAGATAATAATGACGATCACCAGTCCAAAAAGTATGAAGAAAGAGTGAGAATGGATCACAGCAAGACAGTTATCACTACAGAAGAGGTGACTGAGTGCATTGGGTGCAGGAGTCAAGGTACTGGCAGGGGGCCAGAGGTGCTGCAGGGGTGGCCTCTGTGAGGAGAGGCTGGACACAGCCCATTTCAAACAACTCGCTGCAGGACACAGCTGAGCCCATTGCCAAAATGGTGGCACCTCTGGGAAAGTGTATTTAGGAAAGGGCAAACACTGCACATGGAGAGGAGGGGGGGAACAAACAGAGCGAGAAGCAGCAGAGGGAACACCAAGGTAAAAGGAGAAGAGCAAAGGAGTGAAAGAATTGAAGCTGACCCTGAGAATAGGGGGAGGAAAGTGTTGGTTCTGTTTTCTTTTGTTTCCTGAAACATATTTGACCCTATTTTAATTTGCAATACATTAAATTAACTTTCCTCAAGTTGAGCCCTGTGACAGCAATTTCTCTGTCCTTATGTCTACCTATGAGATTTTTCACCTTATTTTTCCCCCTCTGGTTGAAAAGGGGGAGTGAGTGAGTAAGCTGAGTGAGGGTATGGCTGCTGGCGAAGGATAACCCACCATACTAATAAAACAACAGTTTTCAAACACATTAAAAAGAATGAAAGAGAATAAAATAACTTTTATTTGTCCACTGTGGATACGAAATGAAGTAATGCCTTTACACTAACGGATTCAGGCTATATATACTAAGAAAAACTTTGCAAGGCAATAAAACTTGAATTACTGAAATAGAGTACTCAGGAAGGTCTTCAAGAGTATGTTAAACGATCATCTGTCAGGGATGCTTAGAAGATCTCTTGAAGTAACTTACAGCAATATTTTTTACTGATTGTTTGCTGCCAGTTAATTCAAATAAATGAAAATAATTTCATAGTCACGTATAACTTTACAATTCTTATATTTGCATCATTTTACTCTTTCTTTAAAAAGAAGTTGAATTTTACTGGGTTGAAAAAGTGAGGTACTTTTCAAATTCAGGATCTGGAAAGCATGTACATATACCATTGATTTTTTCAAGATTCTAATTTAATTCTCCAAAATTTTAAGTACAATATTATTGCAATTAATAATTTTAAGATTACATCCTAATCAGTATTTCAAGTCATGTACTCGAAGTCAGACTCAGTTAATTATTGCTTTGATACAGTACAAAGACAGGCTGTGGTAGTCCATTGTAAATGAGAGCCCATGTCACACGGTAGAGGAATCGCGTTACACTGGCTAGTTCTGACAGGAGGCAAAAAATGAAGACTAAAGGATTCTTACACAGCTTAATCATCTACACTAGCAGTATTTTAAGAAACGGATTTTACTTTTATTACTTCAGAAACTATATTAAAATAAATTACAAATGGTGATTTTAACTTTTACTGTGAAAATGGAGAACACTACATTATTCATAATGAGAAAATATACATGAAACTGAATTATCTAATAATTTAAATTCAGATTTTTTGAAAGTAAACAAGAGGGGGTTTTATTAAACAAATTTATCGGCCTTTTCTACTTTACCAAATGCTAAATGATTATATGTTCCTGAACGACCAGTTCAGGGCATATGTGTATATAAAACCTAAACAACACTACTGAAGATTTTCCTCAGAAAGTTCAAGGGAAATATACTTGAGAAATACATGCCCACTTACATTTGCAAACAGGTGGTCTCCCTTTGTTGCTCCATAATCCATCTTCTTGACACACTGCTGTTGCTTGTTGACTTGATTCTAGCTTGAAGCCCTCATTACATTCATATATCAATCTACTGCCCAAAGTGAATTCATTACCTATAACTGAACCGTTCCCAGGGGAGTCAGGAATACCACAAGATACAGCTGAAAAGAAAGGAAAGAAAAAGATAAAGAACTGGAATTATCTCATGTATTTTTTTAAAAAATATTGTCCCATCACTGAAATAAGATACAGATTAGTAATTCTGACATATACCATTCATAACAAGTGAAATTAATTTTCCATCGTATTTACAACATTCCGATAAATATAACAGTATTTAAAACATTGATAAGCACTTTGAAGTGCATCTAACAGACAAACATTTTATAAATCATTATTTTGTTTACTCAATCACTGTAGAGACAGTATTTTCAACATAGGCTAAGGGCAATGGTTTATATGCTAGGAAAAAAATCAAGTGTCCAAAGTGATTTGGTCCAAGAAATGATGAACTGGAAAATTCTCAAACGCTTTCTAGTACTCTGCTTCCATCCTCTCAGGGATTCTTTCATTCCTGCATTACTATAAACAAAAGTTCATGCTGGTTTGTTCTTTACATATGAAACAACATTATTTAAGAATTCGGTTTAACATTTTTCATCTGACAAGAAAAGCATCTAAATACATGACTAGACAGGGAAGATTTCCACTGAAGTTAAGGTCAGTATTCAGATATTTAAATAGTTATTTACATACTTGACTAATTCATTTCAGAATGCTATTATGTGAATTCAGCCTTATTCATTTCCCATATCATGAAGGAAAGTATTTACTGAATTATTTTCTTTTTTTTTTTGCTCTGAAGAATTTCTCTGCAGACTAGCAGTTATTCTTTCAAGCTCACAAAGTTAATTTGCTGTCAGCTTAGTGAAGTTTGAGTGGCATCTTTTTTTTTCTTTATTTATTTTTTACCAGAGCTTAGTACAGTTTGTTTAACTGTATCTCATAATATACAATTTTACAGCACAGCATAATTACAAAAATATCTATTTCAGTCACTTTTATAAAGATCTACAAGGTAGGATTGCCTTCTGCTATCTGACTTCTCAGCTCCCTTGATTTTGATAATAAAAAGAAAGGTAACTCTTCAGCATCCTTTAAAAAAAAAAAAAAAAAATCTTTCAATGCTCTGTTTTTTGTTGTTTGTTTGTTTTTTTAAAATAGTTATTTATGAAAAGAGATTAACTTTAGGTGCTTGAATAAGTCAGTAATGCTGGTAAAGAATTTATATTTGCCCCATGGCACTTCTAAAGGGAAAGTCATAGCATTATTTTCTCTGAAAGGATATTATTTTCTGCAAAATGGCAACTTGGAGCAGACAACACATCACATTATTACAATGAATCTATTTAAAGAGTTCATATAAAACAATGTATATGTGTACAGAATCACTAGCTGCTTTGAGTTTGGCATCCAGTTTATTGCTCTTCAGTAAATACACTGAACAATACACAGCTTTGAAGCTTTTGTTTCTAAATATTTACCAATAAAGAGTGGAGTTTTGCAAATGAAAAGGTCTTTTCCATACCTACAGTCAATTGCAAGAAGCAATTCAACATTTTAACAATTAAGAAGTCATTTGGGTATTTTTTCCTTTCCCCTTAACACTGTGAAGTTTTATTATTTTAATAAAGTCAATATATTTCAAAAGAAGAAATGATAGCCTTTGTCTGAAGTCTGTTAAACAGAGGTAAAAATAAGCATTTAAAAAAAAATCTAATTTTTATTATCATTTACTCAATTCAATGTAAATGATTAATTTCACAACACGTTGTCATGGTATCATAAACACAACTCTCAAATTGTTTGCAGTATTCCCAAGTTGACACATTTGATGTATTTAAATTAAACACAACACAGTACTTTGCATATAATCATAATGAGGAGAGGTAAGCAATATAAAAAGATGAATGGTTAGTTTGTTTCAGTTCTTTGCTTCCATCTGGAAGCTGTCAAATTGCTAATAGAAGTAGAACTGTAACAATGCTCCTATATAAACTTCTGCCTTTGTAACACAATTTCTTGGCACTTTTTGCACCCTAGTGAGTGCTGCTCTTGTCTTCTCAAAATTGAGATTTACTCCCTCAGTAGGGTAAGGGTAAGGGTAAGGGCTGAGCCTCCTGCTACTAGGGAGGAGTAGTAGTGGGACAGAGAAAGGAGAGAGAGGTGATAAGAACGAGATCTGGAGACCCACGCTTACTGCTCTTAATCATGTTAGAGAAAGTAGAGAAGGGGAAGGTTAAAAGCAAGTTCCACTGCTTCTGGGAGCAGGTCTTTGTATTAGAAGTCATTCCCCATGAGGTGACCACAGCAGGAGTGAAAGCTTTTCAGGGCTCTGGTATACTCCAAATAGGCAGCAGAGCTGCATCTGGTTCAATGCTCTACCCATTCCCCTAATAACCAGTTTAACCCTTTACCTACAATTAGAGCCAAATCTGACCTTCTGTCACATAAGCAGAATTTTACCCTTGCAAAATGTCTGTTTGTATGCTGAACTGACAGAAAGTTAAACTGTCACTCTGTTTTACTACATCATAAAAATGCCTATGCATTCTCCATTTCCAGTCATGCATTCTCCATTTCCAGTCATGCTTACTGTGAAATGTTTCAGTCTCCAGAGCCTTGCACTATGTCCCTCCCTGTCCTAACGAGCCTCTCAGTTCTCTTCGGCCTTGTGGCAATGTGCCTGAATGCTTGACATAGAATATAATTGGGTTAAGACTTAACTTCTTGTCAACTTCTTTTCAGGTCTCCTTTCTGATATCAGAACAAAAATCTCTGTGCCAAGTGTGCATACGTTTAAGTGTATAAAACTAGAATTCAGAACTATTAGTCTATCCACCCATCCACGTATGTGTATGTCTGTACATACAGGTGGGCCTTATTCTAGTTCCCTCTAAATACTTCAAACATGAATAAACTTCAAATAATTTAGTGGTTTCTATGCAGCAAGAAGAATTGATTATGTCAATGTTGAAAACAAGCAAAAAAACCCCAGGTCTGTTTAGTTCATGTTAGAATCATAGAATCATAGAAAGGTCTGGGTTGGAAGGGACCCCAAGGATCACAGAGTTCCAACCCCCCTGCCACAGGCAGGGCCACCAACCTCCAGGCCTGGATCTACACAAGGTTGCCCAGGACCCCCTCCAGCCTGGCCTTGAACACCTCCAGGCATGGGGCATCCACCACCTCTCTGGGCAGCCTGTTCCAGCACCTCAACACTCTCTCTGTAAAAAACTTCCCCCAAAGCAAGTAAGTGTTTGTTAGCATTTGCTCTTCACCTCTAGCAATAACCTTTCTAGAAACTACTGAAAAGTTCAAGACTGAGTAGTTCTTATGTGCAAGTTAGTTTAAAGAATAACAGATATACAACGCCCAGGTTACACCCAGGTGAGCCTATCAGTTATGTCCTGATGTAATGTCCAGTGTGCTGAAGCACCTCAAAATCTATGCTTAACTGTCACACTTCACCACTTTTAGTGTTGTTCCTCGGTCCTCCATTGCCTCCCCTCTTTCCTCAGCTGCTGCTGAATCTTCTACGGCTACACTGTAAGGTTATTCCCACTGCTGCTTTAGCTATTAATCATAAAAGCAGTTTTGGCATTCTGGCACTGTTCCTGTTACAGTCTATCTGTTTACTTGTTGCTTGCTTCTCCCCCAGAAACCAGGATTGGAAAGAAATATTACTGATGCTACTAATTTCTTCAGGCTGCTAATGGCTTTTAGAACAGTAATGTCCAAACAAAACATTAGCACAGCCAGTTTCACTAAATAGCAAGTGCTTTGATGTTTGAAGTGAAGTTACCTGAAGAAAACCGACTGAAATGGCATATCATCTTTGGAGAGTGGAAAAGATGTCACTACTGTCCCACATACAAATATTTTGAAGCTTCCAGCTTCCCATATGATTGTAAAACGTCAATAAATCTTCTGACTAGAGGAATTGTCAACATGCTTCTTAGGTCAATGATTCAACATGCTTCTTAGGTCAATGATTAGATAAGACTACCAGGTTGCAGCTAGGAGGTGTGCATTCAGAGTGTGAAAAATAGATAATTCAACCTTAATTGTCTCTATTATCTTGCACAGCAGAAAAATATATTTCTTCCAAAAAACAGGTATTCAACAGAAGTGAAAAAGCCTTTTACTACCCAGAAACTGAGATGCAGTTTCAGATGCTCTTTAATGTTCTGCATGTGTTACTGGAATTTATTTCTTATTAAAACCAGTAAATTTAAAGTTTATGGCAATCTTTTAAGGTATCTGTACACCTATACACCTTTAAGATACTTATGTATTATTCATATTTAAAGCCTGCAAATTCACTGCATACAGAAAAGAAGCTGGAAACTGCATTACAGTCAGACATTCTTTCCATACACTAGAAAATCCTTAAATTTAATGCACAATCATGTATCATTTAATGACCTATTTCTGGCTTTGATCATAGTGCTAAGAAAAGCATTTAAATATTCTAAAATTAAAGGTAGTAATAGAGAAGTGCCTAAAAGTAGGATTCATAACAAAAAAAAACCATACTGAGTGGCTTATGTCTATGATATCCAATCAAAAACATTGGGGAGAGCCATGCAATCCTAATTCTCAGACTTTGATGCATACAGAAATAGCAAAGAAACCAAAACCAGAGCTGTGTGGCCTAGGGCTGTGGGTGTGAAAAAATAAAAAAGGTCATGAATGGTCATCCAGTCTATTCTCCAATCACAAGCCAAAATTATACTTGACCAAGGTTCATCTAATTTGTTCCTGAAACACCTCCAATGATGAAAATTCCATGTTCTCCACAGGCAATTTATTCCAGTGTTTCACTACCCCCTCTGAGAAAAGATTCTAACTTAAGAACCTGTTGAAGTAAATTTAGCTGTAATTCCTCTGTCTAGAAAGGATACAATTAATTGTTTCATTCCTTTTTGGAGCTACTGCTCGCATATTAGAAGATTGTTACCAGGTTTTCCCTCAAACTTCTTATTTTCAGTCTGAAGTACCATATATCTTTTACTATTTTATATTTTGAAACATCATCATAGGTTTAGAATACATTGTAAGAGGAACACAGGATTTGGAACTCCTAGACTGTGCTACCTACCTCACATTTTTATTTTAAGACTGGAAGCTAAAAGGGATATTTTTTGCATAATAAATTTTCTAAAAAAGTTAAAAGGCCCAAGTTTAATTCCATGCTCAAACACATAAACCAGCTAATTTTATGAAGAAGCAGTTTGGTGGTCCCAGGCTGCAAATGGAGGTTTTCAAACCAGTTTCCTACAAAATTTAATCAATCTTCTACCCCAGGGCAGACATGGAGCCCAATTATGGTCCTTGAATAACCTTTGTTCAGCAACAGCAAAAAGTACAAGGATCTCTAGCTCAGCAATGCGGTTCCATCCACTTCAGGAAGCACAGAGGAATCAATAGTGATAGTACGTGGAATCAGGATTTTAAGCAGGAAACGTTGGCATCAGCTCTATTTTTAACATGACCCTGTCACAGGTTTTAAGCCTTTCCCATGATCCAGACAAGAGAACTTCTTTCTCAGTAGGTGCCTCCAGTTTTCTTTTATAACCTACCAGGGAGTAACTAAAATGCTGAAAAGCAGCCAAGTGTTCTTTAAGACTCTTGAGGGTTATTTGCTCATGCCTCTCAGAGGAACACAGCCACTCTGCTATACTCGCTGCCACCATCTCTCAGTCTCCGGACTCAGCATTGTAGCTCAGCATTCCTGATCCATATTGACCCTGACAACTTGCTTTCAGTTTTTTATTCTAACTGGTCTTCTTGCCAAACTTTTCTCTTATCTATTCATTTCTGAGCCTCAGTCTTATCCTACTCTACCCCAGCACAGGGATCTGGACACGAGCTAAGCAGTGGCTAAGATGACATGTGCAGTTGCCAGGACCACTACTGGGGCATACACTATTTTCTCTCAGCATCTATCTACTGCTACTGTATAAGAATTGCTATTTTCTTTGCTATATTCATTCTCTGAATGTAGCATGACTCATGTTTCTCTTTTGCCTTCACAAATGAAATAAAAGCAACAACAAAGTCTAATTTCATAGATAGGAGACAAATTCTTTACATATCATCTAGCAGATTATTACATGCATCTGCACTTGATAAGACTGGAATTAAAAAATATCTTCTGACCCTACCAGATTAACCCATGTTAGAGATGTACTCATATTAAAATCAATTGTTATATTAAATATGCAACAAAGGACTCCTCTTTTTTGATAATACAATCAAGCTTGATTTCAAACATTAATTCTGACACAGTCAAGTTATTAATTACAAATGTAACCCTGCAGGACTGGTTTTACAGAAATTTCAGGCTTAATCAAAGCCATTTTTAGTTGGACCATCCTATAACGAAATGTATGAGTTGGACCAAATGTTTAATTTTAAACAATTTTCAAAGAGAATGCATGTATTTTGATAACAGATATTTAATAAATTGAGAAACATAATTTCCATTCAGATTTTATTGAAAAATATATGTTTCATTCAGACATACAAATTGGAATAATTGTGTCAGAGTTCTAAAAGTGACATATTAAAACTGAGGAATCTTACATTAATAAGAAATTTCTAGTAAAGATTAAACTCACTCCCTATCTCCTAAATCCTCCCCCCCTCCCATTTGTAACAGAAATCTACATACCCACAGCCACATATATTGCTGAAATTATAAATACATCTTAAAATTAAAGAAAAGATGTACATGATAACATGTTTCATTGCTAAAGTTTCACAGCTATTTCTTGCACATAGTAATAAAATAACAAGGATAGACACAGTGTCTGAAGTATTTTATGACTTTCTTGAGCCTGCTTAATTTTTTCCAGAATTATACTTTCTGGGACTCCTTGTCTCCTGGTTATCTACAACCAAGTCCTGGAACCTCATGCCAAGTCATACACATATCTGCACATTTTTTTCTTCCACTTACTGTTAATTATTCCATTCTGCCCTTAAAATTGGGGATGTTTTTCTTAAATTGTTCAAAGAACCGTTGACCCTATTATTCAGAAATTTTCACAGACCTCATTACATTTAGATATAGTGTTCAAAGATAGAATGGCAAATGGACAAGCTTTTCGCTGCCATTGGTATTAAAATGTGAACATAAAATGCAAAAACTAGAAATGCTAATGAAAACCACTTAAAAATAAGACTTTTTTAAAAAGGGGAGAAACTAAGGAAAAAGGATCACACTATTTTTTTAAGGACTCTGAAATGCTGGAACATCATAATTTCATCATACAGACCTCTGCTAGTTGGCCTAACAATACTGGTAGTAGTAGTAGCAGATTACTATCATCTGATGGAAAAGCAGTAAAAAGGTATGAGGTAAATTTGCATATAATTCCTGACTGCTGAGGAATCATGAGTTCTTAAATTCTGGACAAAAGTATCATGTAGGGGTCTCTAAAGTTTATGGCCTCAACTCCTCCAGCCTAATGAGCACACAAGGAAGACTGTCTCTGTCCTCACACACTCGAAGTACCTGAGCTCCAGAGTAATATGCCAAAACTAAGTGCTTTTTAAGAAAAGACACCTACAAGCTAGCCAGCAAAATAGCTCCCAAAGTTTCACTAACAGTATTGACTAGATTACAATGAAGTTTAGGCAGATAGGGCTTGTTTCCTTTTCCCATTGTCTAGAGCTACCTGAAGAGTTTTTGGGCCTCCAAGACATCTGATAAGTCTAGTGGATAAAACATAGGAGCTTGCACCTTTCTGGACTGGCAGATGGAGGACAGGTAAAATACTCAGGGCCCTCAAATGACACTACACTTTTATAGTTAAGCAAACTAATAAAAACTTTAGTTTACATACAGATGTTTAAATTTAGTCTTAATCTTGAACAGAATTGCATCCTCCACTTTCCTGATCTTCTGGCCAAGCTGTAGGCCTAGTCAGCATTCCAAGTGCTTTAGTGCAAAGTGTTTCTGAGGTTTCAGTTCATGCCAGCACCAGCTAATGCACCTAAAATGCATTGCAAGTAAGCCCAAAAGCATCATTTGTCCCTAAATTTACCTCACGCCTAGACCATACACAGATTCTTCCATGATTTGGTGGCCTTCAGGAAGGTCAAAGAGCATTGTATGCCATAACACATTATGGCATATGGGATTAGAAGACATCCTGGAGTCTGGAAGCACAGATACACATATCCTGCCTGTGGCACACTGGCAGCCTGAGCTGCTGCCTGCACTGTTAGGGGTGTAGGCACATGGCCCATCTAGACATGAAAATACTCATCCTGAAGAAATATCTAGCTACCTAATTGTAACCAAACTGATCAACTTGTTCTAATTCTTATGTAACCAAACTGACCAATTTATTCTGTTTTTTTGTAACTAAGGTAATGGGATCTAATCTTACTGTAACCAAGGTGATGGAATCAACATGAAATGGGGCACAACGGCCTCATGCAATGAAGAGTGCTGCTATATTTCTTGTATAGTCCCTCTACGTTACATAAGACTGGTAATACTGTGCATGCCTGCGAGGAAAGGGTCAACTAAAGGACAACGAAGTACAACCACCAAAGACCACTAGAGGACCCCTGAAGACCACCAACTCAAATCAGTGAGCATGCCCAAGAAGGCGGGGAGGATGTAAAAGAGTTCCAAGAACTCTTTAGCATAAGACTGACTTTTCTAGGAAAAATGCATGAATATGTATGATTATGGTAAATAAATATTATGTTTGTTGTCACAATGCATGCTAGGTGGAGCGATCCCCCGTGCATCCAGCACTGCAATAAAGAATGCCTGCCTTTTAAAACTGCACTGGTGTTACGAGGTTTATTCCCAGTTTTTGGTGACATAATCACTCTGTATAAAAGATGTGAACTATACTTGCTCAAGTTCTTCAACTGTAGCCAAATTTCTGCAGCTTTTTACTTTTCATTGCAAATAACACACACTCAACAGAAGAGTAAGCCAAATTTCATTTTGCCTTTTTTTTTTTTTTTTTTTTTTTTTTTTTTTAAGGTGCAAAATAAAACATCCACCTTACATTGTTTTTAAAAATATATGAATCATCCTTGATGAAATCTGAAGTAAAATACTTCTCTTGAAGAAGACATAAAGCACTGCTGTTAATGTCTTGCAAAGTTAGGAACAACTAAACACAGGTTTTAATCAAAGAAATTCCAACAAGTCTTAAATATGGATGTTACCATCATTTCTTCCTATAAAAAAAGCAGACTACAAGTAGACACGAAAACATGTCAGAATAGACCATATATGATACGGATAGAATTTGCAGTCTTTCTCCTCTCCCCCACATTCATGATTTCTCTGATATACAACTTCTTAGTCTCTAATAAATGTTTACCAAATAATGTGTGAAAAAGCATTTGTAAATAAAAACAATTGTGTTTAACTGCTTTGTACTACTTTATGTTATTCCTCTTCTGTGTAGTTTGTGTGTAGCTTTTCAAACAGGGAAAATTACAAACATTTGACAAGTAGTAACTACTCTTAAAAGATGTCTGCAACAAGCTAAATTAGGCTCTGACTGACTTCAGGATACACAAAAAAACTCCCAGAAGTTACAAATTGTATTGTTAAAGCACTGCTTACAAACTGATTTTCTAAAATAAGCAAATTAATGCCTCAAAACTAGCAATTTTTTATAAAATATTCTGTAATACAATGAGCTATGGACTGTTTAGAGATATAGAATCATAGAATTCATAGAATTGTTTAGGTTGGAAAAGACCTTTAAGATCATCTAGTTCAACCATTAACCTCACACTGCCAAGTCCACCACTAAACCATGTCCTTAAGCACCACATCTACACATCTTTCAAGTACTTCTAGGGATGGTGACTTAACCACTTCCCTGAGCATCCTGTTTCAGTGCTTGATAACCCTTGAAGTGAAGAAATTGTTCTTAATATCCAACCTAAACCTCCCTGGTGCAACCTGAAACCATTTCCTCTATTTTCACTTGTTACTTGGGAGAAGAGTATTTTACTAAATAAAAAAAAAAACACTGAAAACATATTTTTCATTTGGTCTGTATTTGACTGCATCAATCTACTTCCTAATACTTCCATTCTGTGCACATTAAGTACACAAACCAATATGTATTTGGGAAAACTCATGATGTCAATGTGTCTCTTGGCATACAGCAGTATTGACAATGCTGGATCTTTGTTTTGTAAAATATTCTTTGAAATTAAATCATAAAAGCATTCAACAAGAAAACAATAACTTACCTTGGCAGATTGGCACAGGAGAATCCCACTGATACATGCCGTTTTGGTGACGCCTACACGTCGCATTATTGTGACCAATCATTCTATACCCGGGCTTGCAGTAATAGCGAACTTTACTTCCAGCAGGACCACCTGTTTTATTTACAATTCCACCATTTCTCAATATAGGGTTTAAGCTGCAATATGGAGCTAAATTAAAAAAAAAAAAAAAAAAAAAAAAAAAAGGGGGGGGGGACTTCAATAAAAACAGTGAAGTTTCAAACTTTTCATGCAGATACATCATGCAGTACAAAATCATAGTTTATAGTCACAAACCAGTTTATGCTATTGTGCATGAGGAAGCTGCAATCAGGAAACATAGTCTGTTCAGCAAGTTCACTCTTAGTAAATAGTCTACTTCAAATTTGGTAAATTTATAAATATAAAACTGTTCTTTGAGCTACACAATATACAAAATTAATTATGAAAAGTTTTATTTTAAAAAAGTGCACTTGGGCATCTCAGTAAAAAATCAAACATTTTGCCAAATATGTTAAAAATTTACATGCCAAAGTACAATAGATCGATTCATCAGATGCATTTTTTTCAGATTAAAATTAATGTAATTGTTTATGTACGTGTTTCCCCAAAGATATCACGACAATTGTATTAATTTTTTAGCAAAAGAATGTAACTTAGGTGAGTGTAGTTCCTAAAATGTTGAATTTATAGTACATCCGAAATAAGATAGAATGCACTCTTTTAAACCTAAGTTTTGAAATGAAAATAAACCTTGCTAAACTTTAACCACTACTACTATGAATACTGTTCCAAGACAGGTTTTCCTGACCATTATGGTCCTCAAGAACTCTTGACATATAGATTAAATGTTCAGACACGTGCTGAGAAAGTAAAATGAAAAAGTACAAAAATTATAATTGTGTCAAAAAGTGAGTAAAATCACCATTTTTTTTTTTTTTTCTAAAACAAAGGTTGCAAAACCTCTACATAACCATTGAATATGATTACGCACACTGGATCCAGGTCAAGCAAAAGTATAGTATAGTTTGACACATGTGTGGAGCCTGACACAAATCTATTTGTTGCATGTAATCATTGATCACTGGATGAAAGCAATGTGAAAAAATTACCTTGACTCCATATTGATGTGCAAGTCACTGCTTATTTGCAGCAGTACACCATGTCAGATTACAGAGATTAACATCTTTTGAGAAGCAGCATGGTAGGACTGTGGCTTCCAGAAAATAAACCTGGCTGAACATTCACCACTGAAATAAGTCTATGAACATTCTTCACAGGGAAGACAGGGTTGAACTCCACTGATAACTAAACATCAAAGGACTCTTGAGACTGTAATTGCTGCTACAATACAAACACTCTACATCATGTTGAAATGTGTTGTAGGCATACTATGATGTTCATATCATTTTCTATAGATGATTATCCAGTAGAAGTTGTGGTTGTATTTCACAAGTGCATAATTACAGAATTTGATTTACTTCTATAAATATTTCTCATATTATTTGTTTCTTTCATAGATCTCTGATTTCCTTCTTTCAGCTTTCAATATCTAGCTCTTTATTTTTTTTTAATGTATATTTTGTCACCCTAAGATGCATGTATGATATCAATTATCACCTAAAGATGGATATTTCTGTTCACTGCCTGTGGGGGGATCATAGAGTTGATTAGATTCCTAACTGAGACTCTTCATTTAAATGTGTAGGTTTAGAGGCAGTGTATCAAAGTCAATATTTCTAAGAAATACCACCCAACAAAAGCAGTAAAACTAGGTCATACATTAGCTCCTTGAGAGTAGCCCTGCTGAG
>JMFS01008620.1:0-19661 GCA_000699545.1 Podiceps cristatus | reverse complement strand
GCTATTGCTGCTCGGGCTGGCTGCAGCAGGTTTAACAACGTGCGAATAAAGTATCTCTGTGGCATCATTCTTGAAAGCCAAGTAGCTTTTCGTGAAGAGGCAAGCTAGCAGAAAGCCGTAGACGTGAATGGCAGGGAGAAGCATGGTTGGTTCAGTCTCTGACAGAGCCGGATGAAATCTTTTTCTTCTGCTGCTTCTGGTAACTCTGAAATTGTTCTTGAAGGTTTCCTTTATATATTCAGAGAGGCTTGGCATTCATTCAGGTGTAAAGTTGTGGATAGCTTCAGAATGAAAACCCACAAAAGGGGTGGGATCCCTGCATGAGCCTGCGAAGACCTTTTACCAATAGGAGAGAAGACTGCAGTAAAGGAGGAGTTAGACGCACTAATTGCAGGATTCCTGTTTGGGGCTTTGGAGGGTGTCAGAAAACTCTTAGGCACCACACGGCAGCATTCGGGCTGAGACCTAGAGGCTGCCGGCTCTGCCCTGCCATTCCGTGTGGCCCTGCGTGCCTGGCATTTCTGTGTGACGGGACTGACACGGTGTCAGAATGAGTCTCTCTTGCTCCTGTTATGCAAAGTTAGGTCCTCTCTTCTCGAATGTGACTTTCAGAAAACTTGCCTGCCCTGTAAGGATGCAAAAGTTTATAGAACTTAGAGAATACTGCAAGTTACACAAATACTGTCAGCTATACACCAAGATCACTTAGAAAAAATATATTGTGAATAATTTAAAGCTGCCTCTAGATGATTTAAATTATGCAGCTTTGATCAACAAGGAGAACTGCTAGAGAAACTACTTGTTTTAGGGGAATATTCTCTCCCTGGTGTGCGGAGTTACAAGTATGTATTTCTGTATCACCACGCATAAAAAGCATCTCCTCTAGGCTCCTTTGTACAAACATATCCATATTCATAGCCTTTCACTATGCTCATTCACCAAACTAGTCTTTTTTAGTTTTGTACATTGCCTAGACCGTTCTTATATATTTAATGTATTATTTCATGTGATTAAAAAAAAAAATGAAAGAGGAAAGAATAATCCTTATTTTGGCATACTATTTTACTGTCACATACTTATTTGATTTTACATAAGATTACATGGCCCAAATCCAAACGCTAGTGTAAATTGAGATGCTGTTAGTAGGCCAATGTTTGTCTGCATCATGGTGAAAGCTCTATAGATTTTCCTTATAAACAAAACAATGGTGATCAACACTGAAAGCTACAGTGTTCTAATTAAAAGGAAACCTTTTTCTTGGGAAAAAAGCACAACCATGAAGGAGGCCACACTGTATAAGGGTTAGACTTTAATCTCATTTACACTCTTTGTAACTGAGTAATCTTTAGAGTTATCCTGGATTTTATTCGCTGTAATGAAAGAAGAACTGGAATGCAGGTCAGTTACCTCTACTGTCAGGGTCAAAATCTCAGTCATTCAGAGAAGACAGCTTTGTTTCATCCTAGTGGCAAGCAGGCATTTGTCTGTATTGGCAGCGTCATCAAGAAAGTTACCCTGGATATCAGCAGGAGTAAGGACAGATCCACAGTAGGTGCCGAATTGATAGCCTTCGCTTAAAAGACACAGGAAAAACAGGAGTGTTGCAAGGTGAAGTGAGTTTTACTGGCAGAGCTGTGTGTGGGGAAGTTGAGTTGATTGCGTGCATCTATTATGATTAGCCCAACCCAGTTCTGGAATAACAAGAATGTTGCAAGGCAGAGTGAGATCTTTCAGCAGAGTAATGTATGGAGGAGTGGGATCCCTGCTAACCCCTGACAAAGCTCCAAGTTCCACTCATGGAACATCTCATTTAACTACAGAAGCAAAGATGTGCATTTTAACTTCCCTTTAAAATAAAGTAGAAAGCGAAAGTTTCCTTAAGCAAATTATTAAAGATATGTACATTACAGACCATTAATATTTGAGCATTATTTTTCTTCAATAGCAACTAACCAAAGGTCTACTGTGCCTGTGGTCAAGTCCTACTTCATTTTTTCTCATATTCACAGATCATACAGATCTTCACACATCTCACCTTCCCTGCAGGGTAGTCTCTGTGCTGAACCAAGCCAATATAATTAAAAATGTGGAACCTATTTTCCAGTTGTCTACAGTACCTGTGGATATCAGTCAAGGGACCTAGTAGAAAGATTTTCGCCCATTATATGAGACTTGGGAAAGTCAGAAGTTTCCTTGAGAGCTCTTTTCTTTGAAATAGGGCATATGATCTTCTCACAGGAAAAACAAATGGGACCTTGGAGTGGCTATAAGACTGGGTCTGCAAGAAGCTTGCTAAGCCTCAACCTTTTCAGCTTTAAATGAAAGCTAAAAATCATCCTTTCAAATTTGGGCTATATGAAACCATTAAGTTTGTCACATACTTCTTTTTGTCTTGTCACTTAGAGAAGGAACACCTCAAGACAAGCCTCCTACAGCCTTTGTAAAGGAAAAGTTTGGCCCTGAATTTGTTATAGGAAAGGTAATACAGCTGACCTAATTTTTCTGTGCACTAGACACAGAGTAGACATTATTTTAATTTCATTTTTATTTTCAACTTGTTACAAATATTGTATGAAAATGTCATTATTTCAGTTCCTTAGTCAGTACTGTCAGCCTCCCTGCTTTGAAAGGTAAGCAGGCTTCTGAGTTTGTCCATTAATTTGATTTATACTTTCTTTTGTCAAACCTAGAGCTTGCAGTCTTTCACTTTGTCTGAGTCTTCCTGAGAGAGATCAGAAGCCGCATGAAGGGAAGGGATGCTGGTCAGTCAGATTTGGTAATTCTTCCTGAGCGAACCTCAGGTGTTTCTTAATGCTTAGCTCCAAAAGCGTTTCTGGATGTAAAATATTTTTTGCTGTTGTTAGTTAGATAATTGTGATAAGGTCTCAAAGGTGAAGGCTATAAGTTACCTTTGTAGCCTCCAAAATAGTCTTATACAATGTATAGTCTGTCCTTAGTCTAGTCAGATTTGACGGCTTGTGTAGAACATTGCTCTGTGCTTAATCTGTAATATTGGCCATAAGGAATATATTACACAAGGTCTTTGAAGTCTGTACTGGCTTCCTTTTTGCCTCTGGGCATAACTCAGGATGTTCTTATTGATCTATAAAACCCTATATGCTTTGAGACCTAGGCAATAAATTCTCTCTCCTTTATCTTCCATTATGACGCTTAAGATCAGCCAGGGCATACTGGCTATACCTGAGTGTCTGGAGAGGTTGAATGCTCAGTGTGAAGGGCCCAGAAGCCTGGATTTCACACCTCCTAAGGATCCAGGAGAGCTCCGTTCAGCTGCTTGGGATGGTGTAAAGGCCATTGTTCAATCAGATGTTGAAAGGTGGCTGTGGGGAAGGCGCAGGGAAGAAACCCGTTAACCGGATTAATTTAAATGTTTGTATGTACCCAGGGCTAAAGCGCTACGTTTAACTACACGCTTTTTTCAACTTAACTGCTTCTTGTATATTAACAGCCTTGCTTCTGAATGAACCTAAACACAGTGGTAAAACCATCCATCACTCTTCAGAGACAGTGGTATCCAGAGTTATCCACACCTTAAATCTTTGTTTTCTCCTTTTTCTGTATGGAAAAAACCCCACATTTCTCTCAATGGATGCAGAATAATACAAGGCATATATTCTGTAAAGATCCCAAAAGAGAATTCCCTTCTTCATGGTCATTTATAAGTCTGCCAGCATCCCATCCTCCATGTTTCTTAGACACTATAATGATGTCCAAAGGGCAAAGTTTTGTACAGAGTGCACACACCTGTCTAGCAGCTCAAAACAGCCACAGGGAATAGAAGGGTATGCACTGACAAGTACAAATGACTGCCAGAGAGCCTCGTCTTTGCAACCCACATGATCACTGAACATGCACAAAAAAGAAGGAATTCCCAATTTTTCATAAAACTTGGGCCTGGCCAGTTTTAATAGACAGGAAAAGGCCAGAATTAGAATGAAGGCTACACGGAAAGAAAGGTTCAAAATTAATTTTTATATTTTTATTGTTAGTTCTAAGCAGAAGACCATTAGAGCATTGCACTTCTGACTTATTTCCAAAGGCAGATACTTTGAGAATAAGTACAGGCTCAGATAAATGTCTGCAAAAAAGATCAGACATTTATTACTTTGCACCTTAAAACAGAAATGACTGTCAGGCTATTTTCTGTTAAGCAATAAGCATATTAGTAATGTACTTCAAAGCAGCATAAAATGTGATTTGGAGCACGATAAGAGAACTTGTCTGAAAGTGAGGTAAAATAGTAATAAATGCAACTGTTGAGAACTTGTAAGCTGTTGTGCAACAAGTTAGCATAGTTTTGAAGCTCACACAGAAAACATGTTAGAGAACCAAGATATTCCCCCCGCAAATTTTTAAACTAAAGATTTTTTGAATACTGAGGTTTTTCTGGACTAAGTGCTACTTTTTAATTTTCTCAGCAAATTACATTTGAGAGTTTCAATGGAAAACATATATTCTCATTAATGAGAGTGACTAATTAGTTTTGATTTATGCCTTCTTCATATCCCTAAGATTTCATATTACAATTTTATATTTTTCTACTTGCTCTTATACATAATGTAGACAGAATAATTTAGGTCAGGCTGTGGCTTCAAAGGAGGCAATTTATCACTTTTATCGAAAAAGGCATTAAATACAGACTGAAAAGGGGGAAATATTTAAGGTTTTGGGTTTTTTTAATTCTAGGAAAACTTACAGCATAGTGAAGAACTGTCTGCACTAATTATAATTGCCACCTCTTCTTGAGCATTTGCAGTAAGATTTTAAGATCGGATTGAAGACAATGTGTCTTATTGTCATCCAAAATATGGCTTTTTTTTATTTTCTGCATACATTGAAGAAGAAAGAAAAATGAAACAGGGTTTTACAAATTTAAAAAAAAAAAAAAAAAGAGAGAATAACAGCTTGTTTATTTGGGGTAACATTTTCTGAAACTTTGGTGACATTGAAATGTAACATTTCTTTAAATAAAGAGATTTAGGGCAATAAAGCAGGATTTTTTAATATGCATAGACACTGAAATCAACTGGACTTTGGTATCTACATACTTTCAAAAATGTTGCCCTAAGGAGTGAAAGTCCTATTGATTTTCAGTGAGCCAGTCGCTTAAATGCTTTTGAAAATTTTACCCTCAGGTTAAAATTCTGAAACTCCTACTCAATGTTAAGCAGGCAAAGTCCCATCAACATGCCCCAGTTGCAAATAAAAGAGAAACTGAGTAAAGGTTTTGAAGTCTGTCTTGTTTCTTTACATGTAATTAACTGAACTCTTAATATATCACTATGTTTCAGTAAACTGCTTTGTGTTTCTAATTACGTGGTCTGAAATGATTACAGTGTATTTAAAAAATGCACACTCTACAACAAACCAGCTAAGAAAATCTGGCATAGTTTCAGGATTTCCTAGGCAAGCACTTGCCAAACCTGTTGTTAGATCCAAAGTCATAATTTAAAAACAAGCCTACAAGGTATCTGGAAGAAGATCCCTCTTTCCTTCCTTCTGCTCCATCTCCCACTCCCTTACAAGGAAATCGCTTTACCTTATCAAAACAGAACAGTTACTGATATTTGTCTCCTGCTACATTCAGATTTTAGACTTGGCTAGTGCATATTCCTCTTAAAGAAAAAAGTTACCTTCACCAAGAATGTTAGTGTTCAAATTCTTCAATCAGATAAACATGCACAACTCCCTATTGAAATTAAGGAAGTACCCGAGGGCAAAACCTGGCCCCAAATTAGAATTTTAATAATTGTAATACTGTGTAATCCTTTTGCTGCCAAGAGGCAGAAATGGCCCATCCTGTGCAACAAATTCAGAGACTTACCACGCACACTGTATCAGGGCTTCACATATAACCCATGACCCAGAATATAATTAAACAAAGCATATACAGTTTATTTTATTAAAATGAATCCATCCAATATTACGGTCCATTTGTACAGTACTGAATATGTCTTATTTGCACATGTAGGTTCTGCTATAATCCAGCAAATGTTTCCACATTATCACCCCAAACACAGTTTTAAACACTGGGAATCTTAATTAAGATGGAGGTCTGTCTCTCTCTCAGAGGATCTATAAGAATATCATTTTGTGTGTTGGGTTTTACTCTTGGCTACTGATACTTCCTTCCTACCCAAAGTTAGTTTCAGTCACCTAGTTCTCTTTTAAGTCCTAGACTGTTTCATGCAATCAATGAATGAGTCAGGCTGAATGAAATTCAGACACAGAACCAAGCATCACCTGCCTACGCAGACACTACAGCCCATTCCAGACTTCCTTTCCAGCAATTTTAATTACCTTGGATTCACATGTAAAAGAAAATGTTACAGAAAGAGCTGATAGATCCCTGCCAATTGAAGATCTTTTCACCAGAATGCTCTAGGATCTCTTTTAAAACAATAAAAGTACATTTTTACTAAACTAAAGCTTAGTAAAACTTACTATGACTACAGTACAACCCTAACTAATAAAGTATCAAAATGCACACCAAGAGTCAAGTTTCCAAAATCCTAGGGCTATGTGCTTAACAGTTTTTTAGGCATTTTTACAGTGAGAACATTTTGTTGTTGCTATTGAGTCACGTACACAAATATAATCTATAGAAACTTGTGCACACTCAGTTTCACTGAGTGTGAAAAATGCTATTGCCATAAAGTTGAGATGTAGGAATGAATGTTTAGTACATTCCATCCATTCTCTAGGTTGTATGTAAAATTTAATATTAAAACACTTTAGGGAAGAACAAAGAATGTAAATTCTTTGCAGTAGTATGTGTCAAGATTTCAAAATCTTTACTTCAAGTCAGAAAAAGTCCTCACACTCAGAGGCTCCTTACAGAAGAAATTTCAGGGAAAAAAAGAAAGTCTAACCAGATGTTACTGCTCAGTTTTGATTTTTTCTTTGATCAATCCTGAGCTATGGATGTCATCTATCTGCACTCTGACACAGTCCCCCACAACATTCTTCTATCTAAACTGGAGAGATATGCATTTGATGGGTGGGCTGTTTGGTGGATGAGGAATTCATTGGAAGGTGGCACCCAGAGGGTAGTGGTCAATGGCTCAACGTCCAGATGGAGATCAGTGACGAGTGCTGTCCCTCAGGGGTCTGTACTGGGACCAGTACTTGTTAACATCTTTATCAATGACACAGACACTGGGATCGAGCGCACCCTCAGCAAGTTTGCAGATGACACCAAGCTGAGAGGTGCAGTTGACACGCCTGAGGGACAGGATGCCATCCAGAGAGACCTGGACCAGCTGGAGAGTTCGGCCCGGCTGAACCTCATGAGGTTCAACAAGGCCAAGTGCAAGGTCCTGCACCTGGGTCGAAGCAACCCCCAGTATCAATACAGGCTGGGGGATGAAGGGATTGAGAGCAGCCCTGCCAAGAGGGACTTGGAGGTACTGGTGGATGAAAAGCTGGACATCATCCAGCAATGTGCACTTGCAGCCCAGAAGGCCAACCATCTCCTGGGCTGCATCAAAGGCAGAGTGGCCAGCAGGTGTAGGGAGGGGATTCTGCCCCTCTGCTCCGCTCTGGTGAGACCCCCCTGCAGTGCTGCCTCCTGCTCTGGGGCCTCAGCACAGGAGAGACATGGAGCTGTTGGAGCGGGGCCAGAGGAGGGACAGGCTGAGAGAGCTGGGCTTTTATTTCAGCTTTTTAGGACTTAAAGAGGGCTTATATAAAGATGGGGACAAACTTTTTAGCAGCGCTTGTTGCAATAGGACAAGGGGTAATGGTTTCAAACTAAAAGAGGGGAGATACAGACTAGGTGTAAGGAAGAAATTTTTCACAATGAGGGTGGTGAAGCCCTGGAACAGATTGCCCAGAGAGGTGATAGAGGCCACATCCCTGGAAACATTCAAGGTCAGGCTGGACGGGGCTCTGAGCAACCTGATCTAGTTGCAGATGGCCCTGCTCACTGCAGGGGGTTGGATTAAGTGATCTTTACAGGTCCCTTCCAGCCCAACCTATTCTATGACTTTTAATAATGGTGGTTCAACAGCAGCAGAATAATACCTGCTTTAAGCAGAATTATTTGTCTTATCTAAGCTTAGAAGTCTCTCGGTATACCTTTATGGTAATAAATATTAGCTGAACTTGCTTAATCATAGATTTTGAAGCAAAATCATCCTCTAGCCTGAAATGAAGTGGGATTTCAGTCTTCAGCTAATGCTCTTTATACCTGTATGATCACAACAGATTAGCATTTAGAAAACAACAATGAAGCTTCTGTCAGCAGAGATACTCACCAGTGATGAATTGGACATTATTACTTATTCAAAGCTTAAACTTTCTCCAGACTGTTGGTAACTGACCATAACATTAGTTCTTGTCACCTTTGCACCTGACATCAGTGTCCAGAAACTGAACAAGGTCCATAACGAACGTGTGTTACCCCATATTCAAAACCTTGTCACTACTTATGTCTGTGATCTTCAGGCAATGAAAACATTGTTTTTCCAATGCAAAACATAGTTGTTGTGTGAGATATTTATTTTGGGACTTCAGTCTTAAGTCTATTTGGAATTACAAACTGGTTTAGATGACATATAAACAGTATTCAAGAAACAAAATGTCAGAACATTCTGTTTGTTCACTTGGCCTTTCTGCGATTCTTCAAAGCTTTTCAGAACATTGCTTTTCTAAAATATATCCTAACATGGAAACATTATACAAATAAAGCTTTCATAACTGTCAACATCTGAATTTGTTTTTCAGGAGGAATATTTCCAATAAATTTTCACTCTGTGGAAGAAGAGAAAAATGTCCTCCCTTCTGGGAGTTTTCATCTAAAATCTCATCTCACACGTTCATGCCTGCCTGATTAGAACAACATAACAATTTTTACTGTAAACAGAAATTCCTTCAGGTGAAAATCCCTGGCATGATTCCTCCCTGACGGTAACCAGATTGGCCTCCTGTAAGTCCAGGAGATGCACGTTTAATTTTTAAGGATGTAGCAAGCCACCTTTGTACGAACAGCCAGTGAGAGATGGTGTTTCGGTACATGCCTCTGACCTGCATAATGTTCGTTTTTCTAGTTACTTGCTACCTTTGCTACTTCTTGGGAGGGTAGCATCATGAAATCTTGCCTTCCGGCTTCCCTTCAGAATTTGGCATCTCACATGCTCATTTCCATCCATCTATTGTATAGCCGAATGGAATTAGTTACCCATACTGACTCCCTCCTTTACATTTTCCATCGTGTACTCTGGCAAACTGTTGGAGCGTAAGCGGTGTGGTAATGACTGCCGGGCATTTCCACATCTGTCCACCCAGTTCCGCTGTGCAGGGAGCACATTTAGCAACTGATGGGAGACAATGGTTTGGGAGGGTATCTCGCCGGAGATTTTTTTGCACAGTTGAAGCTTCAAGAGAGGAAAAGTATTTGAGATACTTATTAAGGCTGCGTACTTCCACAATGACATAAAAAGCTAGTAGATCAGGCAGGTTCGGGAGGCAATTTGGGGATGAATTTTATAAGATAGGTAGTCTGAGGAGATTCTGTTAACTAGTAAGTGGCAATGCATTTTGCACCCATTTATGTAAAAAATGAGTAGAAAAGATTTTTAGTAGTTTCGATGACAGATGAAAGTACCTGTTGCTGTAAAGCTCCTCACAATAATAAAGAACCATATCTGTGAGGGGTTTTTTTTCCTTTAAAGAAATTACTTAAAGGAAAAATACTTTCAAAATACTTCCATATGTACAAGAATTTATAGCATAATTTCTGTTTTATAGCTGTAGAGAATGTCAGTAAATGCTGTTAAATTCCAAATGTCTACATGAACTTGTAGGCTGTGCCCATTCTAGCCTATATCCAGTTTTACATCTGCATCTTACATGAACTGTATTGCATTTACATATGTAGCATGTTATAAATTGTGCATATAATAGAAATTTTGTGCTCCTTCTAAAAATAATATGGAGAACATAAAAGAAGGTTATCTTAGTCGGAATAAAATATTTTGTTCTGGGCAACCCAATACATGATTCTTGTCAACACTCAGTATCATTATAAGGTCTGTTAAAAAAGTACTAAGACTTAAACTACTGGAACTAATTTACTCAATAAGACTTTAATGACTTTCTCTGTTCTTCAGTGAAGTTAGGAAAGTGGTTATTTTATTACTATTCACTTAGTCACAAGTATAAAAAAAAAATCAATGGATATGATTGTTACTAAGGGCAGCGGTATATATGGCCATGAAATATTGCATTTTATTTTACATTGTAGAAAACACTTACTGTCAAGAATAAACTATTTAAAATAGATCGTTTGACTTCTAAATTGTCAGAGGAAGAACTATGCATGCTTTTGCCATAGCATTAACTTTCTTTAAGGGTCCAATTCAAACCTCGTTGAAGCCAATAGAAATCTTTCAGTTGTCTTAAAGGGAGTTGGGTTTAGAGCCTCCACACAGTAAAACAATCGCCAAGAGACTAGCTGGCAGTGTTCCGATAATCTGTGTTCATAGCGTGCACATTAACTTAAAACATCTGTCCAATAGGTGGCATATGAGATCTCATAGTCTAAAACTTAAATAAAGCAATAACATGTCACCACCAACATAGGAAAATTATATTTCACCAGTTAGGTCTAAGAGGCCAATATGAACTGTAACTGTCTATATGCAGCAACCAATGTGATCTTTTTATTAGCTTTTATTTAATTATCATTATTAGATTCACATTGCCATGTTAAAAAGAACTTCTCATATTTATGGATAGCATGGTTATAAAATATTTGATTTATCCAGCTTGTTAAAGACGATATAGTTTACATTTTTCAGTTTTTCCATTACTTAATGTTTATTACTAATGTCAGCACACTTGTGCTTATAATGTGGTGGCAGTCCTTCCCAAGTCCTCATTCCAGACATCTGAGAGAGGACTTTTTCTCATCCTTCCTGACACAAGTTTAGTCTGCTTAGAGGTCATTAGTGAATGCATCATTCCCTAGAAGCCCCCTTCCCTTCCTATATGCATTGTTCCCTGTGTGCATTCAGCACCGAGACTCCAATTTCAACCTCATGCCACCTGCAGTAATGCCACTGTAGGAAATCTGGAATTGTCTGTGAAAGGGAGGCTTGGGAATCCTCCATTCCCATTCAAGTCCTCTTTGTATCACTAACTGGTCTTTATTTTGATACAATAGGCAATGTAGCAGTGCCTTAATACCACATCACCACATAAGGCTAAACACCATTTTGTGAAACTACAATACCTGAAAGAACTTAAAAATATCTTAATTATCCCACACACAAAGATTAAAAGAAGGAAGACAGTCCCAGGAATAGAGAAGCTGCTTAATGTAATCATACTTTAGGATTACTCCTGGTTATTAAGGTCCTTGTTGGCTGGGGATGTTGCAGAGGTTTGAAGTCGCTCATTGTTTGCCTTATTACCTTCAGCAGAACATCTGAGGAGCAGGAACATTGAGTTTGCTCTCCAAATCTAGCCTTCAGCTCTGTGGCACACATAATCTTTGCATGGTAAAAGTTCAGGCTCTATCCCGAACCCTATTTGGTTTGGGCTCCAGCATCAAAAGTTGGTGGTGTACTTGATAATATATCATTAATCTAATCTCATGATTTTGGGGGCATTACAATGTTTTTTATGTCTAGGATTTGCATCTATACTGTCAAGCATGTGTGGATCTCAGAATATTCTCAAGACCTAACTCTCCCATAATTCACACCACAAACCCTTAAACTAATACCACGGCATAATTTTAGCATGAGAGCCAGGAGGTGGAAAAACTCTTGCTATACTTAGAAACACTGATTATACTCAGTGGCTTTGTGTGGGCCCAGCTTTTGTTCAGGCAGTCTGCCTGGCCTGCACCCAGGCAAAATCAATCATAGTAACGGTTCATCAGCTAGTACTGGGAGGTTGCTTTTCTTTATAACCGTGTAGCTTACTTAAAACCAAGCCGTGAGTGGGCTATGTACAAAAGTATTGATGGAAAATTTGTGGGACATGTGGCTTAGTGTGCGCATGTGTGCAGTCAAACCCACTTTTCAGTTTGTAGTCTAGACATGGCCTTATGGCTTGGATTTGGAAATACTCAACCTCACAGAGATGAAAGTAGGGTTTAATACCCTAAGGCAGATGGGTTGGAATGTGGAGAAAACCTAATAATGCAGGTTACTTTAAAGTCTGCAGTATAACTGTGGTCAATCCCGCTCTTTTAAATGGGGAGAGGGGAATTTCATCTCATCAAAATTTGGCAGGTACAATTCAAGATAAATAGTTTGAATCTTTAGTGACTGCGGTTTGGAAACAAAATTAAACTTCTAATAAATTTCCATAATTTTCTTTCCGAATGTTCCGCTAAACACAACTTCTCTCTTGGAGGCAGCTGTAATAATACAGTATTTTACATTTATAAAGTGCTTTTCATCCTGAAGATTCCCAACAGACTTTGCAAATTGCCTTCGTTCAAAGTCATCTAGATGTGACTAAACTGCATGG
Organism: Podiceps cristatus; assembly: GCA_000699545.1. NCBI lineage: Eukaryota > Metazoa > Chordata > Aves > Podicipediformes > Podicipedidae > Podiceps > Podiceps cristatus. The sequence continues at coordinate 7,154 of JMFS01008620.1, read as the reverse complement.
GGAGCAACAGCCAGGGGTGGAGGCACAACACATACCTTGGACCACGGAAGTTTTGGCCAAAAATACTAGACAAAAATTCTATCATTATTGAAAGAATAATACTTTTTTTATCTACATTAAATGTCTAGGACCCTGGATTTTTCAAATTACTTGTTTGATTGTAAACTTTAGCAGTCCACTAAGTAAAATGATTTGGTTGGGACTGGAATAGTAATAGCTAGAGTGTCTTAAAACTAGCGCTTAGAGTGTTGGGCTTTCCTTGCAGATATATCTAGATCTTGTCAGGTACAAAACCTTAACGAGGCTGCAGACAAGCAAAAGCACTTTCCTACAAGAGGGTGACAAACTGAATGTTACTAGCAATCATTTGCCAGACTGCTATGCTCTGTTGAAAATAGAAAATACTAAACATAGCAGTAATTTAGAAAGAACTGCATGCAAGCAACTAATGCAAGTAATAGCACCAGGTGAATGTATATGTTAAGATCCTGAGCTTTCTTGTTACAGTGGAAATAAAATGGAGGATATAGTGAGTGCTCATTTTGTTAGATTGCAAAACTGTCATGTAGCATTATATTTTGGCATCAAGCATGTTGAAAGATCCAAAAATGCTCGATACAAGTTAGAACTCAAATGTCTACTTCTTTAGAAGAAAGGACTCTTACAGAGTTCAACTGAAACTGTGCATAAGTGAGGCAGGATCTAGCTTGCTGAAGGGTAGCTGCACAATTCACTGAAATGCAGTTAGTTAAGACTGGAAAAATAATGGACTTAGTATGTGGCATTACAAATATGAAATCAAATTGAAACTGCATTTTTGTACATTGAGACAAAAATCTAAACAAAATAAAAATATATTTCACCAGAAGAAACAGGTTACACCAATTCTTGTTTTATGTACATGCTACCTCACTCCTGCCAAAGGGCTAGTTCTTATTGAAACATTTTAAGTAAATTATCAATAGAACGCTTATGGACAAAGCACAACTCATATGGTATGGATAATAAATGTATATATAAAACATTTTTAAATGTACATTTTCTTTTTCCCTTCCTAATTGTAAACTGTAATCTACTTACTTTCCATTTTACTGTATGAGTTTTTGGAAGAATTTTCTTAAAATTGAACGATTTTAATTTGAAAGGAATGATAACAATTTATGTTGTTTCTTGGGACCTGTTGTCAATGAAAATTGCTTTTTTCTTTTCCACACGTGGTTTACTGGCCAAGTTTTGTGTTGTTCTGTGCCACAGGCTGTAAAGTCTTTTATACAGTATTTCTTTGTTTCCAGGATAACTGTTTAGAAAAACAGAAGGAAAATACTGTATTTCTTTTTTAAGTGTATGGGAGAAGCTGAGGGAGCTGGGGTTGTTTAGGCTGGAGAAAAGGAGGCTGAGGAGAGACCTTATCGCTCTCTACAACTACCTGAAAGGAGGGTGTATGGAGGTGGGTGTGGGTCTCTTCTCCCTAATAACAGGTGAGAGGACAAGGGGAAATGGCTTCGAGTTGTGCCAGGGGAGGTTTAGATCGAATATTAGGAAACATTTCTTCACCAAAAGGGTTGTCAGGCACTGGAACAGGCTGCCCAGGGAAGTGGTGGAGTCACCATCCCTGCAGGTATTTAAAAGGCGGGGAGATGTGGTGCTTGGGGACATGGTTTAGTGGTGGGCTCAGCAGTGCTAGGTTAATGTTTGGACTTGATGATCTTCTCACCTAAATGATTCTATGATGCTGTGATTCTATGAATGCAAATTTTTTCTTTCTGAAATTGTATTTGTAGCAGAAATTTTTTTTTAAAAAAAGGGAAAATTGATTTTGGCTGAAGTCTTTAAAAAAAGCCAAAGAAAATCAGCTGTCCACTTCAGTTGGTTCATGAGGATGGTTTAGTTTCAATCAACTTTACGTTTTTCTGAAAAAGACAGCCACTAAAGCAAGGTGCTATTTTTCATTAGAGCCCAAGAAGCTGAGCCTATGGAAGCCACAAAAAATATACAAATTATTACTTCTAAAGGCTTTGCCTTTTATATGGCAAAATATTTGACGCATACATGAAAAGTATTTAAATGTTATTTGTTACTCTCTCTTAAATGGAAGAGTAAACAGAGAATGGATCCAATTTTATTGCATTTCCCAAAACTTTGTTAATATTGGGAGGCCAGGGTAAATGGCTAGATGATTATATACAATACGTCCAGGTACTTTTGTACTGAATTTCATAACCTGTATTTGACTAAAGAATGTGTTTCAGAAAGGCACTGAAATGTGAAGGAAGACTTCAGCAGATACAGAATCCATCTCTTCTGCTAATTTGGACATTCACCCTTGCCATTAAGAATGTATGTCTTATCTGTAGTCTGAAGATTTTGGCTTTCATTTTTTGGGCCACAAAAAGATTTCTCATCTATAATACTACCTGGTACTTTCCCTTGTAAAGGTACAGGCACACTGGGTTTCAGTAATCTCTAAGTCTTCTTTTATTTCTCTCTCATTTATCACTGTTCAGTCACTCAGACAGCTACCAAGCTACTCAGCTGAACACAGAGGAGTTATTTTTGTCTCTAAGAATATGGTATGAGGCCTACTATACACAGAGTACAAAACATCAAGGCATTCATGACAAAAAAATCTAATTTAAAACCAGCGCTGTCAAATTCTCAGCAGTATTAAAATGAAGAATACCTTAATAAAAACAGTTATATGTGTCCCCACCTTTTACAAGCTTTGCCTCATCATGCAAATAGATACTGCTGGAAAATTAATTAGCTGAGGTGGACACCCCTCGCCCTTGTTTTTTGACATATAAAGATTATATAACAAGAAGTGTGCCTGTGTCAGGCTGGTTGATGATTTTTCATCGGATGCTGGACATTTGTACCTCAGCACAGTCCAATTATGCATTCTCTCTAGAAACATCTTACAGTAGAATTTCCAGAGTCATTAGACTGATTTAATGGAAATGTACTGGTTTAGGAATAAGTAATACAGACATTGTATTTGATTCTAAAGCTAGACACAAATCAAGACCTTGGTGCTTTCATGGACATGAAACTAAGGTGTTCCTAAAACCTGTGGAATAAAAGTTGGTGTCATTTGATGTGAACTGGGGGCAAGGTTACGTGTTCAGGCGAGTGCTGTGGTTTCAGACCAAAATCTCCATCCCCTAGAGGTATATTTCTTCTGTATTTCATCAGGGCAAACTCTTGAATCTGCAGAAGGCCTTAGCAATTACACTGATGCCCCACATACCAGCGGAGTGCTACAGTCCAGGTGCATACCAAGGAATAAAGGCGGTGAATGCTGGTATTTTAAACCACTTAAGGGTACATATAGGTGGTCCTCATGTTTCATAAGTGCTGCAGAAGTCACTGAGAAGTAAAAAAAACCAAACGACCAAACAAAAAAACCCCACAAACTTTTACTAATAAACAAGGATTAAATACAAAGATTGGAAATGAACTAGAAAATTGGAGAATATAGTGAATAAAAAGACAGAGCATACTATTAAACAGCGTTTCAAATAGCTGCAGATCATTACTAAGCACTTTTATATCAAATTGTGAGCTCTACCTCAATCCTTTCATAGAAATCTATGACTTATGAGTTCTGGGTGATTTTTTGCTGTTTGTGTAACTGTTACTTATTTGTCACTTTGGGACAGTTCTCCACATATGAGGTCACTCCCCGTGAATCACACTGCCTGAGAAGTGGCTAAAAGATGGATGAGGCTAAGGCACTGCGCTGTGCTGAGAGAATGTCTGCTGGCAGAAGGACTGACATGCACAGGGAGCAGCAGGGTGAGGCCATGGAGCAGTGAAGCCACCTCCTGAACCGTGGTCGCTCCAGAACCTTCCTCCTCATCCAAAGCAGATGCTGGAAAGGACACAAGGAAAACAAACACTGACACTCCTCAAAGGTAACTGAATCAGTCACAACTGTGAGTGTGGGATCTACATGGTATGGGGTCAACCTTCTTTACCCATGATTAGGTATCTACTTGTCCAACAGAGAAATTGCCTGTTGGCAAAAGTTCACATACTGCAGAGGAAAGAGAAAACAACAGGGGAGAATATCTTGGTGAGAGCAGTGGCAAAGGTGAGGGGAAAAGTTTGCAAACCTATGTAAGTTATATTAAAATGTTGAGCACTATAGTTCTTACTGATGCAGCAGGTACGGTTGGGCACTTGGTACAACTGAGAATCTGACCATTGATTTAAGAACCGACTTTAGACTCCTAATTTTGAAATAGTATCAGAAGTGTTGGCTTAAGAATCAAGAATTTATGAAGCATTTTGTACAGATGGTAATATAGCCTATTGCAATGAGTTCTTTCAGTTTAGTGAACAGACGCATAATGAACTACACACTACAGGAACTGTAGATTCTATTTTTTTTTTTCTATTTGTTTTTTCCTGTCTTACTGTTCTGCTAGTACAGAATACAGAACCAAATTCCACTCAAATACACACCTGTAGTGTGTAATACACACATTCAGTAAAAAACTTAAATTCTCATCTTCTGGCTTTCTGTCAGGTTTTTTTGGGTCTGTCATGTTTCCTTTCCCTATTGTTACCATAGACTCCATGGGGTACCCTAAGTGAAGATCCACCAGAATTCTCCATTGCAAGATCTTCCTTTGTTCTGGCTTTTGTCCTGGCAGGAGATAAACCATCTCCTTCGCTTTGTCTGGGACACAGATGGGTATGGGCAACATTCTTCCATTACTGAGTCATTAATCAAAAGGATCTATTTTCCACTTTTTAGTGGCCTCTCTTTTTCAAAGTTTTGTCTTTGAGTAGACTGTTGAATATTTTCTGTTTATATAAACCCGACCTTTTCCTAAACCATCTTGAACTGATTAGTTTAGTGTCAATATTCTTTAAACCATGCAGTTTTTCTACACTTTTAATAAAATAAATACGAATACTTGAGAGCTTCCTGCCTCCATGGCTCATTGAAAGATGAAAATGGGCAATAGGTAATACAGCAATAAAGAGCACCATTTACCATTATTTTTTCCAGATAATTTAAATTTTGATAAAATTTAAAATTTGTCCTTGAGAATTCAAGTATTGAAAAATATTTGTGCATTTCAAAAATTTGATGTTGGTATCTGTGAAACAGATGTAGAACCATTCCTCATTCTTTCAGGCAGCTCCTAAAGGATGTGTTGTGGGACACCACCTGGTGGATAAATGAAGTTAAAACAAATATTTGTATTTGCAAACAAGTTCTTTTTTTTTTTTTTTTTGGTTGGTCTATGAAGTTCTTATTTGCTTAGATATCTAACAGTTTCCCTAGCCTTATCTGGTCTCATACTAAAGGAAGGTTAGAAGTACTATTTTGATGCAAATCCTTCACAGGCATGGCCTCCAAGTAACCCAGACCGTGAAAGACTTCTGTGCTTAAAGAACTGAAATGTAACTGACTTTGAATGTTGATGATACCCATGGCTGCATTTCACCATTAGCATTTTAGCATGTGCCTCTGGAGTATTTACCATGCTTTTGTTCACGTCACAAAGCAATCTCAAAGCGTAGGAACTAAGTTCCTTTTGGATGAGATCAAACTAGATGATATGCTCCAAAAGCACACCTAATGCTCTCCAGACACAGGACCAGGCTAGAAATACCCCTAAGGAAATCTTCCTGAAATGTGTGGTGCGGTTGTTAAGCTCTCCGGACTAACTCTTTCATGCCGCAAATCCCTTTCCTATTAGCCCGCACTGCTTATTGATGTAGACATTGTCATTCATGTGGCTCGTCTGAACCTACACGCAGATCAGAGACTACCTAGATGGGCTTTGTGAATCTGACTGGAAACTTCAGTCCGTCCAGCAAAAATGAACCTCCAAATGGAAACACAGGTGGGGCAGGCTCCTATATGCTTGAAGATGTGTTACATGGATCTAAGGTATGTGATGTAAAAGCTAAGTAAAAAACCCTGGATCAAAACTTTTCAAGTTTTAGTCAAACAGCATCCAGAACAATTAATTTTCAGAACATGCTTCCCCCCCACCTACCCCCTTGGTGTGATAGGATGAATGTTTTGAGAGATTTCCTCAGAAACGGGGTATTCTACTGAATTTCTTAGTATTTTGAAGACAGCATTACTGATATGTATGTTACACATTTGCTTGAAAAATGCTTTTTGTCTGCTACTTTTATATTTCTCATGAAGCTAGCAAATACAGAGATAGGGTATCTTTTTTTTTCAAATTAAAAAAAATGGAGACAAAGAATCACATCTGTGTATAATTATAGCTGATGTGCTGAAAATTTACAGATCTTTTGTGAGCTCATCCTCAATAAAACCTCACACAATCATCCCCTTTTTATGCCAACAAAATGAGTTTTATAGCCTGGACTTTTCTACATCACAAATGTAAAAATAAAGCAGTGTATTGGGAAATATTATTGGCACCAATATATTTCTAATAAGCTATAACACATTCCTGTATGCTGCTTTCTAGGTTAAGCCTGACCGTAAATTTGAAGTACATACAACCATGTAGTACTTTCACCTTATATGATACAATATAGAATCTTAAAATATACAATCTGTGTATTTATATGAACAAAGTAACCACAAATGCTTACAATTCAAAAAGCTAGAGTATTCCTGTAAAGAGAGGACATAATTTACTGAAGTTGTTTTTACAAGGCACACTCAATTTCTACTTTTATGAGGCAAAGATAAGTAACACTGATTTCTTAAATTATTTTAACAACAAACTTAACTATTCAAGCTTCTCATTCACTTTTAGGATTAGTAAAGTGTATCAGATTGATGCTTGCATTTAAATAGAGCCCTTAATTTTATTTTAAGAATGTAAGAAAGGCTTTACTGGGTCAGATCAATGGTCTATCCAGCCCAGTTTTCTGTCTCCAGCAGTGGCAATAGGAGGGGCTATTCACAGAGAGTAACAAGCCCAGCTGTTTTCAGAGCTGTTCCACTACCCACGACACACCATTGTTGTGTTAGGGATGCCAGAGATACATCCCTACCCTGTGGCGATATCGTCCATCTATTTGTCTAAACTCTTTTTGAACCTGTTGACACAGTTTGTCTCTACAATCTCACGTCATAGTGAGTGCCAGAAGTCCACTATCTTGTTGTCATGGTTTGACCCCAGCTGGAGGCCAGGTGCCCACCA
>KL256568.1:6965-29945 GCA_000699545.1 Podiceps cristatus | reverse complement strand
CCCAAGGGCCCCCCGGTAGCTAATGGCTCCTGCCACTAGCAGCAGCCTGTACCTGTCCACCCTCAGGGACTGAAGGGTACTTGTGGACCATTGTCCTTCTGCTGGTGACATCCTCACAAACACTTGGGACAGGCTGAAAGCCCTTCTGACTCCACAAAAACTATGTCAGATCACGTTCGATGTGAACTGGAGTAATGCAGTGGTGACAGATCTATAGCTACACAAAGATAAAGAGAAATCACTGCAGTACAAGGGACTGGACCATGGAGATGCAGGTTCAGGTCTTAACCCGGTTGCAGCTTCTTGCATAATTCCAGAAGTTTCCTTACTTTTTGTTTGTTCAGTTGTAACTGGAAACACATGTTTTTGGGAAGCCTATTTATTCCGAGTTGGGACAGAAGAAAGAGATGGACAACAGTGCAGGAGTTCCCCTCAGATGCACATAACCTTGGCCCAGGGTCAGTGCAACCACAGAAAACTTGTATGAGAGCACACAGCAGTTATGAATCTGCTCATCTTTGACAACAATTACTTCAAAAACAGTGATTACTCTGCTTGCATATCTCTACATTAATAAAAGCTTTATATATTTATCTTTTATTTGCTGATTCACATTCAGTAAAGATAATTAGCGAGCATCTCTATTAGCAAGACAGAACCCCTCCTGTGTAAGCCCTTTTCATGTGACTTGTCCCATTAGCCTTTGTTCATGGCTTTTATTTGCTACTAAAGGAACAGCACATGTGAAGTGATGTTTGGGATTTAGAGTATTACAACAGCTGCCTGCTATGTGACACCTTTTTAAAACTAATTCTGACAAAATCGGAGTGCATGAAACCAAATTGTAAAGACTGACTATAGCCTCACTAATCCTCTACAAAGGCAGAGCTACTGATAGATTATTTTGTTAGACTAGATGCACACAGTTCAAGAAGGAAGCTGTGGTCATATCCCTGGGCAGGCTTTCATATGATCTTTTAAAAAATCTGCCTCAACTAGACTAGAATTGCCATGGCAGGCTGGAAATGCTCTCCTTGGAGTCAGCCTTTTTACTTAACATACAGCTAGGCAGGCAAACTGCAGAAGTAAACACAACTAAAATTGTAAAGTTAATAGCTCAAAAGTTAGGAAATGCTGGACTAAGTTGCCTTTTCCGAATCATTGCTCTTCCCCTCCTTCCTTCTCTTACAGCCAGTGCACACAATGCAAAAATATTCAGCATTTTCTAGTGGCCTCATTTTTTATTGCATGACCTAACGCAAATAAAAAGGAAAAACAAAAATCGTGCCCTGGTGGATTATTCTATGACACTCAACATTTACTTCAAATACATCACAAATAGCAATTTTTAGAATAGCTGTAAAGTGAGACATTTATCTAGATCTTCTTTCCTATTTGGAGACTGAAGGAATTAAGACCTAAAGTGTCTATGAAATACAAATGCTGTGTGTGAGACACTTCAGAATGAATTTTAAACTTCCTTTTATATCACGCTTTATACATTTGAGACTGTGCTTCCACAGTGTCCAGATACAGCTGTTTGTTCTCAGCACACCTGTGAAGTAATGAACAGAGAACACCTAAAATTAAGTACCTGTAGAAGACACCTTGAATGATTTCACAGCTGTAACATCAGAGCTTTAGGACAAGAAGGAGGGATACACTTAAATTTTAAGTGCAAAGCTGAACTGCCAAATACAAGATTTTTGTTTTCCTTTAGTATGTGTGTTCTATTCATTGCTTAGAAAGTCAGAAGCACTCCAGATGAATTCCCCCTTCATGTGATCTGAGCCTTAGCTTTGGAGTAAATGAGGCATGGACAGAAAATGTACAAAACAGGGCATGATAATTGTTTTATAACACAGTCATAAGAAATTCAAATTATGTTGTACAGACAGCCTTGACTTTGGTATTTTTGACTTTGCTAACACAGTAACATTTTAACTGTTTGACGTGTTTGTGATATTTTATTCTAAATTGGAAAAAGACCCCCAAACCACAAAGAAAATCCAGTATATGACATCCTAATTGCATTTATGAGTGATTAGCAGAGCTGCAACTGTTAGCTTTGGCATAAATATCTGACTCTTAATTAAAACCATAAATGGCAAATAGCAATCTAGTTTCATTACGAGGTGGGCCTGGAGCAGAGGAGTGTGGGGCACTGTAACAAAAGGCTTCACAAATATTTCCTGACTGTGGGGAAGCCTGCTGCCTTGTGAGAACATGCACCTGCCTGTTCTCTCCAAACCTATGTTTCTTAGGGACAGCTATTGTCTTGCCCATGACTCTATCGCTGTTTCCTTTCTTGAATGTCATTCTCAGCACCCTATTGTTCCCCCTCTTTGCACATAAATTCTGATCCCACGAACAAACCATCCAACCAAGCAAATTCAGCTTTCAACTTTACGACTGGACCTCTTGCTTCAACAAATCTTAGTTCCTCCCCTGCTGGTTCCCCCCATGATCCATCTCTATTGCTTCTCTTCTCCATCACTGTTTTCCGTTCGCCCACGCTCCTTATTCTCCTTCCCATCTATCTATATTCATATTTCTCTATTATCTTTTTGTGATACTCCCCAGGAATTTGCTTTAGTACTAGTTTTCCTCACATACCCAGACTTTTCTCCATCTACTGCCTTCGTCCTTCCCTAACATTTTTTCTTAGTTTCCATCTCTTCAGACAGTTTCTGCTGCTTTCCCATCCAAGCTAGCCCCTACCTGCTCCCAGCCTCCTCTACTGCCATCTATCCAGTTTCATATTTCTATCGAATCACATTTTGAAGGCAATCCTTGTCATGCTAGCTATTTAATCTGTTTCTCCTCACCCCCAAATGAAGAAAAAACCCAGGGCAAATTAGGAGGGCTTATATTGTTTCAACATGTTTTCCCAATTTTGTTTAGATGAAGCAACATTTTAACAGATATCAATCACACAGACTGTGTTCAGATCAAGCAACATCTTAACAAAAGTTGGCCCAGAAATCTCACGCACATGAGAAGTAAAAATTTTCTACTGTCTCAGGATTGTCAGCTGTGAATTTTAGTGCAGATCTTGTTTTAAAATAATGAAATAATGAAAAATGTTCTGAAAAAATATAATTCTGCATTCATTTGGCAATGCCTTCCTTTTGTCATCTGATGACCACATTTCAGGGACGACTCGTCATTGCTTGAGACGCTTTGCAGAAGGTGGCTGTCACATTCCATTAGTCTTTCCAGATGAAAGGGTGATCACCCCCTTTGGTTTTGAGAAAGCTGAATTCGGGCAGCCACCTCCAAAGACATGACTCATTCAGAGGGTACTGGGCAGCAGGGCATTGAAAAAGACAAAAATGGCTCAACTGAGCAGAGGGAAGGAGATGTAGAGGAATACTGCAGAAAAGTGAAAAGCCAAGGTGGTGTCAGGAGCTGCAGCAGGAGTGGAGTGAAAGTTGGTATATATTGTGGCAAATAGGAACAGAGTACCAGATAGGAAACTGAGGAAAAGGAAAGGAAAATAGGGAATTAACCTGCTTTTTCAGTATTTAGTGCCACATCATCTGCTCTACAAACACGCTGAGTGGCGCATCCCTCGTTCACTTTTGCTGTTTTTTAGCCCTGATTCACTTCCCCAACGGCTGGTCCTAGCAGAGGATCTATCCACTGGCTGCACAATTCTGCAAACAGAATGGCTGCTAAATGGCCAGTGAACCCACCTTTGAGAAAAGATGACAGCTTTCTTGCTACAGTTGCCGTTCTCTGCATCATTTTTTAAAAAGTTCACCTAACTATTTCTTGTCTGCATATCCATTTGAAAATTTTAGTCTTAAGGAGGGCCAGCTATCTGGCCAAATGGTTACAAAGAGACATCAGGATTACTCACAGCCCCACAAATGCATTTCATTTTATTACTTCTGCATACTGAAAAGGTGCTGTTTTAAAGTTACTTTTGTAGTGGTGACGCTGAAGTCTTGTGATGTGACCTGATAGTATAGTACAGCAATACTGCAATTACAAAATATTTACCTTAAAATATGTTCCATGTTTGGTCATTTCCCCGCCGCCCCCGCCCCTTTTTCCCCCCCCCAACTAAAAGTGAGATTCTCCCTATTACAAACAAATACAAAAATTAACTTGCAAAGCCAAGGAGGCAATTTGCCTGCTTGCAACTACATTGTCTTCTGCCAATCTCAGAAATTCATCAAGAAAAACACTGGAAGATATACATTCAGTTTTAAAGCATGAAATGTTACAAATATGTCTGAGTTCTAGAAAACATATTTCTAGCAACTTACTTTCACTGGCTGAATAGTCCTGTGGATCGAGTATCCCTGATTCCTGCAGTGATCTAATACAGGAGTCCACCAGCTCCAGACCAGTGGTGAGCTCATCTTCTATATCCTTCTGACCATCTGTAATAAAATTAGCAATATAAAAATGTAAAAGAAAGTCAAAAGGTAAAGCCAGTTAGAAGACAAAAGGCAGAACCATTTACATGTGACTAAAAATTCACAGCTGATGAAGGAATGGAGAACACACCAAGATCACGTATTAAGAGAAGGCTGGCCATGTTGAACATTATGGTACCTTTTGAAAGCGTGGCCTTGGATTAATAAAAGCAAAATGAGAAAGTTCAGCTCTAATCTTAAAAAAAGTTAAAGACATGTTTAGCAATGCCCCCTCTCAAAACTCTACATTAGTCTTGGTGTTCTTTTTGTCAACCCTAACAACTTTTGCCAAATTTTGACAGTTTTTAAGTAGGGATTTCACACTCTAGCGATTTAAAAAAACCAACCAACCAACCAACCAACCAAACAAACCAAAAAAAAACCCCAAACCCCAACACGTAAATAAATGTTGTTTTGCCCTCCATCTTCTTTAGGATATATGATGATTCTGGGAGAGAAGGTATGTAATACATATATGCAGATAAGCATATTACCTTGTGTTTGCCAGTGGAACTGCTCTTCTGTTGAACTGTAAAGAAAACAAAAACTGTTAATTTCTTATGAAATGATTCGGTAGTGTGCCATCAATATTCAGATCTAAATCTATTGTGAAGGAACTGACTTAAGAATAAATAATTAAGATATATCAAGTATTATTTAATGAGTGACTTGCACAGCATTCATTCACCAGGGAGGAAACATCTTCACTTTTTAATTAAGTAATTTAAAACACACATATAGAAGCTGTTCTCTTAGTCTTGATATACAAATTGCACTATTTCAATGCAGAAATGTTAACAATTTGCAACTTTTTTGGATCCTTCCATTTGTCTGATTTTACATTTTTATAGCGAAAGTTATAAATTGCTTTCTCAAGTGAACAGTTACATGTGATTTCTAAAAGACATTATGACTATGATTCCTGGTTCTCCTGATCATTATGTGCATTTTTATATTATTCAAATGTGCAAATAAGTTAATTCAATTGGCCTACACAAGAGAGTAAATTTAGAGATGTTTGTGTTTCCATGTACAAGCACTTAAGCAATGGAAGGTCTTAATTTTAAAATAATGAACATGCACACTAGCGGATGGGTTAGGTAGGTTTCTTCTGTCAAATGAAGGATATATTCAAATGAATGATAAAATGAACGATATATTAATTTAGGCAATGAGTACACTTTCTTTGAAGGCATGATCTGTTTATGCTTCAATATAGGTCATTCTCACATGCCAAGAATACAAAAAGGTTGAAGTTACTCAGTAAGAATTCTTCTTTTGATAACAGTGAACTGATGATTATAGTCATCATTAAAACATAAAACATTTTTCTGTATATTTTTACAAGATACAGGGGAAACCAAAATCATCTGTTTCATCCATTATTAAAAAAAAAAAAAGACAGAAATTATTTTAACTTTTCAAACTATAGATTTATTTCTTTATGATGTTGAGAATAAATGCTCTTTTTAAGGAGTAAATGGATTTAAAATCTTGAATTGTTTTCCCTTTTCCCAAAAGATGCCGAATCTCTTATGAGTATGTGAGTGTAGCCCCTAGTATCTATATTCTGAACAAGAATAATGTAAATGAAATTAAATGCTTCTTTCTGGAGGTCTCTTTTCACAGGAAAAGAACTTGGGTTAATTATTTTTCAGATTTGATAATGTTAAAAAAAAATGATAATTGCCTAATTTACAGGTAAATATTTCTAAAAGCAGAACTTTGAATTTCTAGCTGGCATCAAAAGTGTTAACCTGACAAATTCAGACCTATACATTGTCATCAATTTCCAAATATTTACCATCTGGTTTATATTGACTCACTGCAGTGAGTCTTCATAGATTAAGAAGCTAGCCCTTCAATGAGACACTCAGCTAAAATGCTTGCATACAAGTCCCCTGAAGTTAATAATATTGAAGACAAACATAGCCAGAGTCCTCTGGCAAATAATAATGGCAAAGTGCTAAACTGGAAGAAATTACTTTAATTTAAATTACCTTTTCAAATGGAATACTAGTGGGTGGTGACTAGGGACAGTAGCTCTTTTTGAAAAATTAATTTTTCCTTTTGCCTGATTTTCAAGATCACTAAAAAACTGCAGCTTCAGCTGGCACACTGGGACTTGAGAGCAATCTTCCTTTCTGGCATTAGCGTCATCCATAATAAGCAATATATTACTTTCCATTATATAGTCCCTCTTCCAGTATCCAGATTTCTATGTGACAGATACCACCTCAAAAGATGGAAAAAAATGTAATACCTTGCTGACAGAATGAATTACTAAATGTTGCTGGCAAGAACACATGGATACAGAAGACTGTGCCACCTCATCCAAATCAGTAAGAAAAGAAAATCAAGTCTGTGCATAAAGACTGAATTATCATTTCCAAGAATTCCAGCTTAGCCCTTTTTAAGCAGTAATTTTGTATAAGATGTAGACGTTCATTACTGGCATTGTACAGACAGTATTAAATGAATCACTGGTGGCTGATTAGTAGTGATCCCTGATATCACTAGTCTGACTTCCACAGAAACATTTTAATTTTTCTTAAGAAATCTTAGATGGGAAGGTCTAAAAAAGGAATGCAATAAATTTTGACTGTATTTTGGCTTTTCCAGTTTTAGTTAGGCTTCTCCTCACCACTACTGTAATGGTCTCTCAGTAAACACTGTAACTTTTATAGTCAAGGTAACATTTCACCGTCAAAATTTTTATCCTAATGCTACCTTCTTATTCAACGTATGGAATACGGAACAGGCTGCCCAGGGAAGTGGTTGAGTCACCATTCCTGGAGGTATTTAAAAGATGTTTAGATGAGCACTTAAGGACATGGTTTAGCGATGGACTTGGCAGCATTAGGTTACTGGTTGGACTCCTATTATCTTAAAGTTCTTTTCCAACTTAAATGATTCTATGATTCTGTGATTCTATATTAAAAGTATGTTTGCTCCTACAAGGATATCAATACATTCTGGTAAGAGTGCTGTTTTCCTTAGTTAAATTCATGCTCTTTACCTTTTAAACAGTACAGTATAGTTACACATTACAGTTGCTATTTCTTGGCTGCAAACTGATGCCTCAGCCTTGCAGACGTAAAAGGTTTCCCTAGAAAAACCTTACTAGAATTTGACATAGTTTAAATTTAGATACTCTGCTGCTTTGGCTTTTTTTATTTTTTTTCCTCCTTTTATTAAAAAAAAAATAAAAATAAAAAAAAAAAATCGAGCTTCTCCTACTTTTGGCCTGAAAAGGACTCCTGACTGAAGCAACCAGACAGGTCTGTGCAGGGAGCCTTTAGGCTGTCACACAAGTGTGCCAAATGTCTTTCAGTAAATAAAAGTGGTTTTTTTTTTTTTTTTTTTTCCCTGTGCTTTACTTTTAGGTGTTTTGCAGTTTCACAAGAGATGAGTACAATTGACTGTAGAGTCACATCAAATACATGAAAAGACAAAAAAAGAAATTAACAGAAGCATTCCCCCTAATTAATTTTTCAGCATGTTCAGCAAAATAAAGCTTTCTGCTTTATAGTTTTTCTAAAGAAAAGGTTTTAAATTCATTATCAACCACTTTTCTGCATATTCCTGTACCTCATTATGTATGTTTGCAAACGCTACCAACTTCGACTGAGGTAGCCGAGCAATGAAATACTTTATTGAGATGCTTTGAACTGTGCAAACCTGCACCAAACTTAAGAGTTTCAGGAGGGAGGAGGGAAATCCTAACCAGAATTACGTTAATATAGTATTAGAAAATGGTAGCATAAAATATTAAAGAGATAAAAACTCAGGCTGGTATAATTATTACCTCCCTTAACCCCCGACAAGAAGAATAACTGTAATTTATTTTCTGTATTCTTCTTTCATTATTGGTAGTCACTGCATCCTATATGTGCTTCAAATGTTCCAGTACAAATAGGACGACTGTTCTAATTAATTTCATTTGAGTGACATAAAGAATCCTGTGTCACCAGTTAACTATACAAACACTTGATTCTTCTACACTTATATTGCCTTTGCAAAATAGGATTTATAGAAAGAAAATCCCAGAGAGGCAGAATAACTTGAGAATGAGAAGTTAATGCTAAAAAATGAACGAACTAAAAACCCACCCAACAAAAATAAGAATATTGTCATATGTTTAGTTCTGAATGTTCATCTTGAAGCTAATGAACATATCTTCTGTAAGGATGCACTATGCTGTGCCTAAAACTTTACCTTTAATAACCACCTATGCAAGGAAATATTCCAGTAAAAGTTGTGTTAACCTCCCTAGGCAAGAATGAGCAAAGTAATTATCCACAGAGTGGATTCCAGAGCTGATTCCAGCTGAACTCACATGTTCCTGTTTCTGCACACATGTAATAAAAGCACCAAAGTAGCGAGAAACCTTTTACGTGTGACCTTGCATGCTTGGAGGAGGAGAGGCAAACGAGCGTAGCACGCTGCAGGGAGCTTGTTTGGGGGAACATCACATGAGCAGAGCACGCGGGGAGCTCTACCTGCCTCTGCACAGTGTGGAAAGATCAGAAGCACAAAGCTTTACAAAAATGCCGATCTTCTACGGTCAGCAAAGGATGTCTGACTACTATCAGCAACCTATTTACATCAAGTCTATCCCTTTTCAGGCATGGATAGAAAAATCCCAGTCTGAGCTACAGTATGTTTATAAACACATAACAAACAGGGCTCTTGGGAGTTGTCATTACCTTTTCCCATATCTCAAGTAAAGCTAAACAAGAAGCGCATGTCCTCTTCAAGACGGAATTGATAGGAACCCAGCATGACAAGAGAGCTCTGTGGCGATGTTCGAACTGTCCCACAACAGCCAGCACCAGCAGAACAAGGTGAGCTATGTGTGACCATCGATCACCTCTCCCCACAATTTATGGGAGTCAAAAGCGGTTTTGGTGGCGTACAAATGAACACTCAAAGTGACAACAAAATACTGCTTTCCTGGACTGTACTCATGAGCCATGTTTTTATAAAAGTAACCAGATGCCTCATGGGAGGTAGCCCAGAGTTGAGGAAGACTGCCGAGCACTTTAGCAGAAGAAAAACTGCTTGAGACATCCTCAGATTGCATTGCCGTACGGTCTGTACAAAGGCTCAAGGATTCGCTTTCAAAGTAGGTGCTGGGGAGCATCAAGGGCAACTTGGACTCACCTGAACTCCTAGAAAGTTGGAAGTGTGCCCATGGCTCTAGAAGCAGGGACAATAGTGGGGCAAAAGCAACTTAGCTCAAGCCCCTACCCTAGCACACACATTTTGCACACTACCTGGTCACAGCGGTACTTGCAGCATAGCTTGAGTTTAGTTTTAGACATCACATGGCCTAATGTGAGACCTGACTCCCTTCAGATGAATGCCTCTTGAGAGCTTCTGAACTGTCCAGTGCAAGAATGAGGTTCACCACACTGTACACACTTCTTCCAGCATAGTATTTATTATTCAGCCTGCAGAAAATCATTTTTCTTACCCTGTGCACCAATATATATCTGTGCACATGCACACTAGGCCATCTGATTTTCTTATTCAAGGTTTGTGCCTTACTGCTCTTCTGAAGAACACCACAGCAAAGAATCTCCGTTCTTGCTGGGAAGAGGTGCAGGTCTTCTTTCAGTCACTCTGTCTGGCACAACTCTCAATTTATCACACATCCCTCATACAGGCTGACAGGGCAAAGTCACACTTTTGCATTCCTTTAATAATCCAAGAAATGGTTGTGTCCCTCTTCTTTGTGTGAAGTCATTCAGTTTACAGTTGTCACTCATTTTTTTGAGATGGTGTTACAGCTATCTGCCCCACAAAAGTATTTTTTTTTTTTGTTTTCTAAAGCAATGAATTAAATTATATCTAACACTATTACACAATGGCTATGAAAGCATTTTTACAAGGAGCTGTATCAGCACATGATCTTTTCAATTATTTCTGCAATGGAGCCACACAAACATTGCTGCATATAATCACAGGCAGATACCGTCCCACCGATTTTTAATTGCTATTCTGGTTGTGGAATGTGGAGGAAAAATGATTCAGAACCATTTCACAAAAAGCAAGGAAGTTGAGAAA
Source organism: Podiceps cristatus (assembly GCA_000699545.1). Classification (NCBI taxonomy): domain Eukaryota; kingdom Metazoa; phylum Chordata; class Aves; order Podicipediformes; family Podicipedidae; genus Podiceps; species Podiceps cristatus. The sequence goes on along the minus strand of KL256568.1, from coordinate 19,443 downwards.
CTAATAGTTCACCTAAAGTTAAGGAGAAGGAGATTTTAAATCATCAGTACACTTCAGGTTATCTGCCAAATAGTAAATAAACTTTGGTATTTACTATCTGGGATAGATTTAGGAATAAATTTTACATTAAATAATCCTGTGAAAAAGTACCAACTCATCAGAAAATTACCACAGAAAAGCTCAACCCTCAAGTGCAATTTTTTTGGTTGCCCAATTTAAAATTACATCAAAATCTCTGACTTCAATAGTCATCTCTATAGATGTGACACAGTAACCTCTGTCAAATATTTAACTGCACTTCAGTCAGATGTGGTATCAACTTGGCTACCGTATCAAGAAGTCCTTTTGATGTTCCAAAAAACCTAATCCACTCCCCTATAATGATCCTGGAAAATGTAAAAAAACCCCAACAAACCAAAACAAAGAAATAACACTCCTCCACAAATGCACGAATATTTTACTGATGGCTGCTTTTTTGTACGCTATGAATTTCAAACCGACTTTTTGAATTATTGCAAAGTTGTTCTTAGCTGTAGATGCCAGAAATTCAGGTGGTTAAGTCCCACCTTTACTACAAAGGCAAGTTCCTACGAAGAAAGAGAATTGCCTATTTTTTTCCCCAGACAAATTAGTGTTATTCCCTAGGTTTTACAAAATCTATAGCAGAATTTGTGGCTGTACTATAAATGTTTTGTACTTCTTTCCAATGATGCATGGAAATATTCACAGCCAAATTTTCAAAAAGGTCCCAAGATCAATGTTTTCCTCCGCATTTAACACTTGCAGAAGTTTGCATACATAATTTTCCTTTAAAACCAACTTTTTAACTGCTTCTGTCCCATTTATATCCACTTTTCCTATACCGATTGTGCTTAATAATGACTGTTCTATTTCTTCTTATTTAAATGTGATTTAGAGTTTAACGTGCTATGCTGCTGAGAACACTATGTAAGCACAGGGCATGCACAGAAAGGCAGCCAGCAGCGCTCCTGCAGCATCCCACACAGTGCGCTGTGGAGGTGCCTGCAAAGGCTGCACTTTAATGGAGAGTGTAATACAGTCTATTTCCCTGTAGGTTTTGACCATCACTCCTGAAATGATCAACAAGAGCAACAACTACAATAACTTTACCCTTTTTTTTTGTATAAGTTGCTGAATTCATTTCACACATACCAATCCCCCCCCCCAAAAAAAACCCCCAAACAAACAAAACAACCCATTTACTAAAGTTTTGATTGAATGTAGCCACTTAGAAACAAAACTTTTCCTACTTAGCTTGCAATACCAGCCAGTTTCCTTTAGTTTCAGTTCTGCAGAGAGTTACTGGTGTGACAGTGAAGACAGAGAATCCTTTCATGGTGGAAGCCTGTGAAGCTCTACTGTTCCAAAGAAAAGGATTTGCAGGGCAACACATGCAAATAGTTGCTATATTTTATTCAACTTTAAACTTGGAAGCAATGACAGCATTAGGGAAACAAGTATTATATGATTGCCCTATTCTCACCCTTCCGTAGGTGTCTGTTTCAGCCCCTATGTATCCCAGACAGGATACTGGGCTAGATAGGCCCTAATTCTGAATCAGCACAACCGTTCTTATTTAGAGAAGCTAAAATCAAATCAAACTACTTCATTATGTAATTTCCCTTTATTAATTAATTAAAAGATGGTGGTTTTCAAAGAGAAGGAATTGTCTCAGGGCTGGATTTCTGCTAACGTAATAATGTTAGTTCTTCCTGTTTGCTTCAAACCTATTATTATTAGAGAAAGGAGCTCACTTCCAAAACTGAACTACCTCAACAGAAGCACATTTAAAATTTTACCATGTCTGCACAGAGTATCAGTTTAGATAGCAGTGAAATATTGTATTTCTTCTGGATCCAAACCAAACAAGCATGTAAAATAATATTTAGAAAGGACTTAAATGCTTAAGAAATATATCAGAAATCCCGAGTTAGAGAAATACAATAATGGAGAGGTAGAATCACCTCTGCCTTGAGGCGAACGAGCAGTTCGGTGCCTAAATCACAATGTTGCCTATCAGTACCTGCAAAACTATATTCTTCAAGTATGCCTATCAGACAGCGTGGCACACAAAATAACGTAATGGCAGTCATGCTTAAAAAACAAACAAACAAACAAACAAACAAAACCCTAACCAAAAGATAAAATGAGGTCTAGTTTCTTCTTTCTCTCCACTCTTATACCCCAATAGTTCAGTTATTAAAGCACTTGTGCAGAATATAATAGAACTAGATACGATTCTGTTTTATTCACCTGTGAGAAATCAAATCAGTATTTGAATGTAACCATGAGACTACCTTTCCTGTGAATTCTCACTCCTCTGTAGAAAACAACACAGTGTTTTAGTTAAGGAATTCTATTGTAAAGGACATCACCACAGCTACCCTCTCTTTGCACCAACTTTTGAAAGATGGCTTCAGAGAAAAGACAGTTTCCTAGTGGAGCAGGCAAAGGTACTGAAGATCCAGAGGTGAGACTGAATTTTGTGGAAGGTACCTTAAACATCCTGCCCAATGTTTTCATTTTAGGTAAGAAATATTCAGTGAATTGAGATCGATTCTTATCTGAGGCATATGTACTGTATGAGCACTATAGGAACCTCAGCCCGACCCATATATAAATAAGCATTACAACACACTTTTTCAGCACCTTTTTGGATCTCGATTTTGGTACCAGAAAATTAACTTCTAAAGAAATATGGTGCAATATAAATACAATTTCTTTGAAGAAACAAACTTCGGTACATAAGGATACTGCAATAGTTCCTCGGGGGATAGCTAACTGCTAGCAGGTAAAAACCCACTAGTAATATGAAGCTCCTCATCTCAGTACAGTCAAACTACACAAGGATAACTCTTCTGCTCAAGAATTAATCCTTAACCTGCAGGTTAAGAGAAGAGCTTCATGCTGACCATTGTTTTAGGTAAATTATTTTAAGTATGACCATATTTTTATATGACTATTTCAGCTACAATACTTGTTCTGTGCTATGCTTGATAACCATTAAGAAAGTGATTTTCTCTAGGTTTTGAGGGATGATTCGAGTTCAGCATTTCCTTAGGACAATGATGCGGACAGGAGTCAGACCGCCTCTACCTTGAAGAAAGTGCATTCCACGCAGAAAACTCCCAACACACACATAGTCTGTCACTGTGTGAACTTGTGCATCACAGCCCTTCCCAGTTCCTCTCCCCTACAGCCTCTTCATGTTCGCTTCACTCAGCTCCTTCCAAGGAACCTACCCCTTCAGTGCTCTTCACCTCACCTCTTTCCACGTAAACAACTCTCTCCTTTCCTTTCTGTTCCCTCTCCACTACTACAGAAGAAAACACAGAGCCAGAATGTTTCTTCGTTTTGCTTAGCTGATCACTTTGCTATTCTCTTTCCCACAGGTTACGCCTGTTATTAGCTGCTTGGGCCGGGAGCAAACTCCTGTTGTGCTGATATAGTGACGGGAAGCGCCCTGTAACTAACATAAAATATTCTTAATATATAGTCTGATTCTTGACATTGAACAGACTGCATGGCAGTAATCTCTGCCTTACATGTCGTCTTTTATTTCTGTATTCTCCACCAGCTGTATGGACATGAAACATTGCCATGAAGTAGGAGAAGATTCTGCAGGGAGCAGGAAAGATTTTGTTGATCCTTTTAAGGAAAGATGAAGTAAACTATTTGAGGTGTATTATTTAAAAAGCCAAGTTTAATAGATGTGTTGAATAAATTATTTTCTGCTAAGATGCAAGAGGAATAATCATAGCATAATTCAGGTTGGAAAGACCTCTAGGCATCATTTGGTCCAGTCCTCAGTTAAAGCTGGGCTAACTTCAAAGTACCGTCCTGGACATAATGTTGTATCAACGCACATAGGAGACTCCTTCAGTATTCTGCTGTTCAGCGTTTGTTTAGTTAATTCTCGTCTCTTAAGAAAGAAAATAAAAACTCACAGAAGATAAAGTTAGAAGAGTTTGGTGAACTTAGATGAGACAACTGAAGTCTGAGAAGGGAGCACAACCGCCTTGTATAATGTAGCAAGGCTAAATGACAGGCAAAAAAGAAATTATCAGAGGAAACATACAGGTGAGACAAGAACAAACAGGTTCAAACTGGTTGTTGAATTTTTTTTTTTAAAAAAAAAGGTACTAAACCAACATGGAAGCAGCCATCCCCATCCAATTTGAGTTGAGGTGGCAAAACCACACCTGCCCTTAGAATACTGTTTGGTAAGTCTATTAGAAAGAGCTGATGTTAGCTCCAGCTTTGAGGATCTGGACTACATCCCAGGATGGCTCCTCCAGTTCTATATTTCAAATAATCTTCATCTGTGATGCTGACAACTTGGTGATTGTTACATGAAGCAGTATACACACAACTACATAAATTAATACCTCGTACCACCAGAAACACTAAGCAATGGAGAAACTCACTTGCTCTAGACACAGGCAATACCAAGAATCTTGTATACAAGAAATGATGAGTCTTAAATTTACATTTCAGTGGACAAATGTAAAGGCAGCATGGAACTACCTTCTAACCTAAAATGCTGGATTAATGTAAAGGTAATTTGGCCTATTAGGTGTGTGATAATGAGCTGGATCAACCCCTGAAGAATTGCTATTGATTTATGATTTTAACTATGGGAATGAAAATTCTTATTTGTAAACTGTCTGTTTGTATACAGATTTGACAAATTATCCAAGTACCTAAAATGGCACATGGTAATAACAGCTATTTAGCTATATGGATAACCTTTAATCACACATTCATTACTGAAAATGACTAAAATTATATTAATGCAAGCTGACAAAAATTAAAGGTAACCTTCAGACAGATTTGGAGCTTTGCTCTAAGCACACAGTCTTTTTATTCTGGCTTTTTCCACTACTAAGGCTCGTGGAGAAAAATGAGGATCAGTTCCCTAAGAAAATAATATTTGTTCCACTATTCATTGCCTACCAGTGACTAAATACAACACAGGAGACACTATGAATGTAAAACCAGGCTCATAAGTCAGACATTTGGTAAAAAGAGATGTAAGAAACACATTATAATTTGATTTTTAAAAAAACATGTAGGCATTAAAGAGAATATTCCTAAAGAGTAAAAGGATACCTTTGTAGAAGCTTAAGAAAATGATCTTTCAGATATCATACTAGTAGTAACGAGAGCAATATTTTGAATCATCTTTATTCTAGCAGAATATTACAACATAAAATGTTGTGAAAGTTACTTGACAACAAAAAAAAATCCTCTGAATTTTGTTTTGCTAACAAAAGGATGAAATCACCTTTCTACTTAAATATACTCTACGTCCAGAGCATGAAGTTTCACCAGATAGTTAAACAGTGAATCTTCTCATATTGGTATATGTACCTAACCTACTCATTTCAATATTGAGTTAAAACTTTGCAAAAGAACTTTGGCAATGTGATTTCCTGATCCTGTATGCAACTGATTCGTGCTTTAAGGTCTGCCAGCCAGATAAACCACAAAGGGCTACACTAGTATTAAGAGTTAGCCTGTAAACCAGATTAAATCAAAAAACAAGTGCTCAGTCAGTCTTGGAAGTTCTACTCTTGACTTCTTTCTTCTGTTTGGCTTTTCCATAAGCTATATATTGCTTACTGTCTGCACATTGAAACCAAGTACCAAAAGTACCTAATTCTTTGTCGGCACCTATTTTCATGCAGCTGATTTTGCTACAGCTGAATGGCAGATTTGTTTCCTAAACCTTGTTGCTCTCTCACTCCTGTTTCGGGCAAACCCACTCATATTCATGAAAAACTAAAGCACACCCACGAATTTCCATACTATTGTTCCTTCAAGATGCCAAAAAGACCATCTTTCTCTCCACAAACTGGGGAGACCAAAGTGGAGATTAAATTGGATCAGTAGTGAAATGTATTTTTACTCAATTATCACAAAATTTTCTGATGCAAACCTGGCCCTGGTATACTACAAAAGTGACTTCACAAATATTATGGGTTCTCATGTTGCATTCAAAAAAACCAAGAAGCTTAGCTATACACTTTTATCACTTGTAAAAATTTAAGAGATCACTAACTCTATCACTTACGGTAGTGCTTAGGTCGTATCTCAAAATTTCTCAACAGAAGAATTCAACTGCTTAGATGGCTTGCTTAATAAAATCAAATTCTACCTATTGCAGGCCTCCAAGCATTTCAAACTAGAAAAGTTCTAACACTTTAAAGTGTTAAGATAGGGCACTGATCTTCATTCTGCTCAAGGGGCCATCTAGTACCTTCTAGGAAGGCTGTATAATTATGCAGAAAAATGTTAAACTGTATTAGCTTAAATAAAAGCACTAATTTTCTCTGCTGACTGCTGAAAAAGCAGACAAGGAAAATGAAACACAGATCTCAAGTAACTAGTTGAGCATTACATTGGCAGATAAAATTTTTTAAAAGCCCTTTGTTTTGGTGAAAAGGTTCCTGAACTATAGGGAAATTAAGTTTTTGGCCACCCTTGCAAATCCCTGTCTAGGATGCCTCAACATCACTTTTTCAAAGCAATTAATTAAAATGATTTCTTCCCCATAGCTGGTAGATCCAGAATCCAGTTAGTTTTCACTACAGCTCATGACACCAAGTAATACTTTTCCCTCCATGCCCACCCTAATCACATGTTTCATGATCAGAAATATTACATATACATAAAATAAGTTACTAGCTTTGCATTTATTTTATCTTCCTTTTCTCTAATTGCACTACTTCAAATTTTGAGGGGTTCTCAACTGAGTTATCCCATCATTTTGCTAACTCTGCAAATTCTTTCTCTTTAAATATCTTAATCTAGGTTTAAAAGCTACTTGTAACATTGAGAATGTTGTATGACTTTTCAGCACACCTCGGAAATAGTCCAATCAAAAAACTGGCAAAACAGAGCTAACATGAAAAGAGATGAGACTGGGGTTTTTTTGTTTGGTTGGTTGGGTTTTATTGTTGTTGTTGTGGGTCATGTCCCCACTCCCTGAATATGAATCACATAAAATCTGTTCTGGACCAGAAAAAATACATTTCTCAAACTACAGAAATGCTAAAGCTCATAGTTGAAAGTAATTAAGAAAGAAATGTATTTTGTGGCCATTTTGAGGAAGAATAGTATTTGAAAGTTAGCTTAAAGCCAGAGAGTCAGTGTTGAAAGCAGACAGACTTCTACTCCCAATCATCTAGTTCAAACCCCTGCTCAAAGCAGGGTTCACGTGCACTAGTTGGGAGGCAATACCAGTCTTCAATTCTTAAAAATTTTGTCCAGATTTTTTTTTTTTTTTTTCCTCTATTTTAAAGAATATAATGATTAAGGAAAAAGTCTACAACAAAAACATGAAAAGACCCACTGATAAAGAAAATGTTAAGAATCTCTAGTGATCAAGCAAATTTGACCTTGTAGAACTATAGTGAAATAAGTACAATGCAACACAAAATGACTGTAATACAGAACAACTTTGCAGTTAGGATGGGACTGGAATAAAAACAATCTATATAGAGCCAAATATTATACCTGGCCTGTTTTCAATAAGAATAATGTTCTACAGAAGGATCATGGCAAGGAGAATTCAAATACAGTATACTCTACATCCCATGATGAACTATATAACCTCCAGTCCAAAACACCAATAACTATGATAATCACAGACTTTATTACTCTATCAAGCTGGGGATGGCACTTTCTAAACAGACATAACCAAGTATTGTACCTACTTTAGAAAGGGGGAAAGAAACTAAACCCACCTCAACTCAACTCTAGGATAACTTCCAAAGTTAAAAATTCACTAATAGTTGCAATAGTAATGGTTGACAGGAAAAGAAAGAAATGCACTGGATTTCATTAAGGTTTCACACAGCATATAAGGTGTTAAATTTCTCTCAAAGAGTAAAAAAGAGAAATGCAGATCTAATATATCTGGAATTCCATCAAGCATTTAACTCGTTATCAGATGACATTGCCAAATTAATAGCTGAAAAAATAAAGTGGGGAACAGTACAAGATTTGAACATTGGGTGTAAAAAAGGCCAGAAGGGACGTCCAGTGGTGTTAAGGTAAAGCTGAGTGAGAAGGAAATGCTGCAGAATTACTCAAAAATCAGTCTCGGGGTTGATCCTGGAATACACTTTTCCACCAGAGCATGTAAGATGAATTCAGCCATTTTGAAGATGAGACAAAATTACTACCTGAAATGTATTAAAGCAGTCTTCTGATATCACTTAAGATTGGACTTTTTTGTTCCTTAGGTTAGGAACAAGTCTTACAGCCTCATCTTACCATGACTTGAATTTAATTTTTTCAGCAAAAGAAGACTGAAAATTGTGTTCCTCTCCTTGGACAACTATCTTCCCCCCCCCCCGCCTCTGCCCCATGAAAACAGAGGAAATGGATTTTTAACGGGTTGTTGAAAGAAAGCAGGAATTCTGAAAATACATTATAGTCATCTATAAAATAGAACTTAAAATAGCAATACAACTTCTACTACTAATAAACAAGCCTTTAATAAACTACTCCAAAATGTACTGTCAGTAACATGCCTGGAGGTGTTCAAGGCCAGGTTGGATGGGGCCCTGGGCAGCCTTGTGTAGATCCAGGCCTGGAGGTTGGTGTCCCTGCCTGTGGCAGGGGGGTTGGAACTCTGTGATCCTTGGGGTCCCTTCCAACCCAGACCTTTCTATGATTCTATGATTGTATAATACAGATAGTCAAACTGAGAGACATTGAGGAAACCAGGGTTTATTATAATTACCACTACATGCATAAAACAGTAAGTGAAAACATTATTTCGTCAGTATATTCATTATTTTTCATTCAGCATGGAAACATTGTCTGTAACTGAAAGAGGAAAAAAGCACAGGACAGCAGAGAAAGAATAGACACTAAGCTATATTAGAAACACAGCTATTAGTTTCCATAAGCACCACAGTATATGCACATGTTCCATCTGCACTTTGCAGCTTATTTTCATCTTCCAAGGAGACAAATTCATGCTAGTTTTAATTCCAGATTCCAGGCTCCAAGGAAAATAAATGTCTCTAATCTCACAGAAAGCAGCTCTTCATCTACACATACATATGTATACATGTGTATAAGTACATAGACATAGCATTGAACCGTTTCAATACTTCAGAATCCTATCTCCTTGTTTGAGTTGTTAATCTAATATATAAATTTTTAAAGAGCCTAAAACAAAATTTGGCAATTGGAAAACATGTTCTTCTGCAGCACTGTAAGCCCCAAACGCCTGTAATGTTTCCGTATTACACAGAAAAACTGTCTCAAGACTCACGTGCACTACAAAGTCTGCTTTACAATAGCAGAAGCACTTTGAAGAATCCGTGTATAACTAAAACTAACGTAGCCTGCAGGAGAACACAGGTTCCGCTCCCTCGGAGGCTGACTCCCTGTGGGGCAGCCCAGCCGGCAGCTGCTGAGCACGGAGCTGGGGACGCGGTGGCAGGGAGGCCCTCGCCTGGCTGAGGCCAGCACCCTCGCCTGCCTCCTGCCAGGGCCGCTGACCCTGGCGCCAGGGGGAACCCAGGAACACCCAAGCAGATGGGCGAGCACATCAGTACTAGGGGAGAAGGACCAGGGAGGACTTCCCAGAAAACCCACATGAGGAGAACTCCCCTACAGCAGACGGTACTTGTAAAATGGTGGCTTGACGCCTCCTTCATTCCTGTCCACCCCAACCCCAAACAGCAGGGTCTTCTGACAGAACTGCAATCTTGCTGCAAACTGCACCCGTACTAGAAGTGCTCTCTTTCTGAAAACCTTTACTGTGAGCTGTTCAGGGTTTTTAAAATCTTGTTTGGTTTTTAGAACTATTATCTCCTCCTCTCACCTTCTGCCTTTTTTTCCTTATTAGAAAAAACATTAATGGAACCTGTGACAAGACCAAGCCCACCGGAAACCCAAACACTATTTATCCAGTGAATAAACACATTTATCTCAAACTATTCATGGATCCTTTCATTTCTTCCTAAGGAGTTCAGATTTTACGCAAATCAGTAGCAGTTGAAGAAGGTAAGATTATGATGTATGTGAGGTTGCCCATAAAACATGACATTAAATATGGTGATTTATTAAGTAAATTGATTCCAAATATACGAAGCAGATATGTTTTGGGCATATCAGTACTTACATTAGAGACATAAATTTAATTTCTTTAAACTTAGAGACAACACAGCTTGGAAAAAAACAGGTGGCTTGTTCTGGCCTGTACAGTGTGCTCAGCATTACCGCTAACCAGGACCTTTGTGTGTAAGAAACCTGGCTGCATTTGAAATCCTGTCTGAAGCTGCATTTCAGACAGGAAAAAGAGAAGGAAAATGTAACCCCTATTTTCACTTCTAAATCGTGAAAATATAACCTGGAGTCACTGGGACAGCAGTAGCAGCAGCCCATGATACCATCTTCTCAGGGCTGAACAACATTTTTGATGAAGTATTTGAAAGGAAAGGATTGTCTCCATTTCCCCTTCAGCAGAGGGCAACAAGAAATAAATGGCAACACCTGAAAAGCAACTGAAACTCAACAACAAGCCTACCTTCATTGCACTTCACTCTTTAGAGCTCTGAGAAAAGGCATGCATGTGACACGTAGGGCAATCTTTCTTACGGCTGCAGAAGAAGAACCAGCCAAGAACAAATGGAACATTATCTAAAGCGTAAGGCTATCTGACAGCCAATGGGCACCTTCTCCTTTTTCCTTCAAGCCTGTTATAAGTTAATATTAGAGCAAAGAATAACCCAGGACTTCTGGGAAAAAAACAAAAAAAGAAATAAAAATAAAAATAATTCTTTGTCAGTCTATTACTTGCTACAGGGCACTTGACATAGTTACTGCATGTGGCAAATTCAAGTTCATGGGGACTGCTGACCACACACACTTATTCTGCAGTTTTCCCTTTTTTCCACAAGGCTCAAGCTTATCTGTTTACACAACTGAATAAGAAACATCTGCCCTATTATTTCATGAAAGCACTGACCACTTGAAAATGAGTCCACAGAAAGCCATGTGCTACCATGATGTGGGTTATACCTGCCCTGAATTTACTCTTCCTTCTCTTTGTATCCCTGATTGCCCTGATCTTATTTTGCATCTTACCTGCCCCGGCAGGAACCCCCCAGTTTTCACTGTCAGATTCCACACTGCTCCACTGCAGTGTACATTACATGGGTCTGCATCTTAACTTACTGTACCAGAACAAAAAACAAAATCATATATTATGCACACATATTTCAAAAGAAAGATCTTTTTGCAGCATACACTGTTACTTGTCATCTAACCACCTCTGTCTTACGTGGGAAAAGAGTCATTGCGTATTAGAGAGAATTAATTATGATATGGCTTTATTGCACGGCCTTGCTGACAGCATTTTGTAGAGATACATGGAAGTATGAGACTAATTTGGGTTTATACATATGCCATATGCCTACAACACAGAGAAGTAAGTTTTAATCATACAAAGGCAGAACAACGGACAAGGCCCACAAGAGCTATTTTGATGCTCTCATAATGATGTGCTTCTGGAGAGCATGAGGATCTAACAAGTCATCGTCAGGGAAGCGGAGAGGTCCCTGTTCTCCACTGGCAGCCCAGCAGAAAAAGCGTCAGAGCTTCTCTGTGGCAGCATTTCGTCACAGCTCGCAGAAGAGAGCTGAGCCAGAGAACTGCCAGAGTGGGCTCCTCCGTTAGCGAAGAGGGTGACCACAGCACAGGCTGTGCCCTCACCAACCAGAACCTGAGCTGCATGAGCAGGGCAGGCTGCTGTCAACGGGCTCCATCGACAGCCCCAGGCAGGACAGGGTGATGAGCCAGCCCAGCCACAAGCATCAGGAAAGGGCCAGAGGCAGGCTGCAGCATGGTCTGAAGTCCACCAAGAGACGGGGCAGAGGCAGAACTAGAGACAAAACGACATAGGTCCAAGGTCTATGCAGGAGACAGGCCAGATTCAGGATGGCAAACAGCTACAAAGCAGGCTATCAGTGCCTGACACGCAGCAGCAGGCAGAGACACCGCATGACTAGAAACAGGACAGAAGGAAGCAAGACATGTCAAACTTCTTTGACAGTGGATTTTTCACAGTTGCTCCTCTCAGCTTCTCAGGCAAATAAACTAGCAAGGGTCAGCACACCTCGTTGGTCCCTGTCACGCCACAGGTACCAGCAGCTAGTCTATGTGACAGCCAGGCTTTGGCTATGGAAGTTGTGGGCTACTATACTGAACATAAAGCTATTTTCCCTAAAAATTGGCCAAATCCTTGTAGCTAATTCTACACATACTTACAGCAGGAAAAATATCTGAATAATTCTGTAAGACTAGGATACTGTCCAATCAGTAGCTAAGAGGGGTGGTGGATTTTTTTATTTATATTTCTGAAGCTACCATCACTCCATACATCACAGAGTGAATCATATTCAAAATTAGATTAACCTTATAAATATTC
>KL256567.1:494-15400 GCA_000699545.1 Podiceps cristatus | reverse complement strand
CTACATAATGTTTAAGATGTTGCATGTATGCTAAAAATGTTATCTTTCCAAAATCTAATATTATACAACTGTCTCTTATTTTTACTCTTACTCAGAACTGAACTGACTACTTGTGAATCTTCCTTGTACAGAACTTTCAGAATTTTTTAAAAGAAACTAATACCATATCTTTCTAGTCTTCTAGCTGGTATTTTATGGTACTTCAGAATTATAAAAATACATCTTATCTCTTCACTTATACATTCAGGTAGTATTTCTTCTATTAATCAAGCTGTCTTTGTAGACTTCTCTAATGTTGATATGGTAGTGATTCTCCACCCTCCCCCAAAAAATATTCATCAAATCAGCAACATTTTGTGAAATTTTCTTCTATTTTCAGTTTAAAATTAAAAAAACAAACCACACTTTTTGTCATTGTGATTTATACCCATAGTAGCTCACAGTAAAATTATACTTGCTATGTAACCATCTAACAGCTTAGGTCTGTCATGTCAACAGTCTGGGCAGTCTGAGTACCAAGTCAAGACATCCTGAATTAAAAAAAAAAAAAAAAAAAAAAAAAAAAAAAAAAAGGGCTCTTTTTGGAAAAAAGAAATTAAAGCATTTTTTTAAACTGAAAAATATTTTTAAATTCATTCCAGCTTCTATATCATCTCTCCTGATCATGGAACCATAGAATAGTCAGGGTTGGAAGGACCTCTAAAGGTCTTCTAGTCCAACCTCCCTGCAATAAGAACTGACATTTTCAACCAGATGAGGTTGCTCAGAGCCCTGTCCAGCCTGACCTTGAATGTTTCCATGGGTAGGGCAGTGACCACCTCTCTGGGCAACCTGTTCCAGTGTTTCACCACCCTCATTGTAAAAAATTTCTTCCTTATATCTAGTCTAAATCTACCTTCTTATAGTTTAAAACTATAGTTTATAGTTTAGTTTTTAAAACTGTAAGGTTTAAAACCTACAGTTTTAAACTATAAACTAAATAGTTATAGTTTAAAAACTTATAGCTTTAAAAACTAAAAAAAAAAAAAAACCCTATAGTTTAAAACTGTAAGAGGTATAAGGGGTATAAACCCCTTGTCCTATCGCAACAGGCCCTGCTAAAAAGTTTTTCCCTGTCTTTCTTACAGGCCCCCTTTAAGCACTGACAGGCCGCAATCAGGCCTCCCCGCAGCCTTCCCTTCCCCAGGCTGCACACCCCCAGCTCTCCCAGCCTGCCCTCACAGCAGAGGGGCTCCAGCCCTCGGATCATCTCGGTGTCCCTCCTCTGGCCCCGCTCCAGCAGCTCCGTGTCTCTCTGTGCTGAGGCCCCAGAGCAGGAGGCAGCACTGCAGGGGGGTCTCACCAGAGCGGAGCCGAGGGGCAGAATCCCCTCCCTCGACCCTGATGTGATGCGCTTTTTGTTTCATACTGAACAATCGAGATGTATTTATCCTTAGCACTTCTGCAGATCTGTTACTTTGAACTCAACTCAACTACATCAGTTTAAATCATAGACTTCGAATTTCACTGCACAGAGCATGGGCAGATTTTTAATTCCGTCAGTTCTTAACCAGATATGATTCAAAGTAGCGTTAGATGCACTTTCAACTCTAGTTTTAAAAATACTAACAAAATTAGGTGCTTTATCTTTTTGGATGCTTCTGGCTAAATAAATTTAATAAATCGATATCCACAAAGGGAAGTGCAATTTTAAGGTAACTTACAATACACATAGACAAGAACAGCTCAATAGATCTGGAATACAAAGTATATTTGTCATAATGGACCAACTGGCAAGAAGTCAAGAGTCATTTGCTGCACTTTATTTTTAGGGATAGTGACAAAAGGAGACCATTTGCATTAAGGATTGTTGTTTAAATGAAATTTATAACATTAGAATATACCATCCATAGAAAGATTGAATAGTCATGCAACTTCAGAGATGAATGGAATATAAACTTAAATAGTTTTTGTTAAACATCTCATAAATCTTTCGAGTACTAGTAAAAACTTGAAAACACCCAATTTTCAAAACATTCTGGAAAGATACAGCCCTAGAAAGCCAAAATTTTCAAGTTATAAAAATAATTTTTAGTTTCAATGTGATCTTCATGGAACATTTTTTGTTATACTAATAAATATCATTTTTTTTACCTGATGACATAAAAGTAAATCATCTGATCCTCTCCTCCTTGATAAGCTCAGTCTCACAGGCAGATCCAAGAGTGACTTTGCCCAGATCATTACCACCTGCTCCGTTCTCTTACAAGACTTTTCAATCTGCATCAGCTAATTGATATCAACACAAGTGTTTTATTCCTGGTGCTGCTTTTCGAAGGAGAAGAGGCACTTGAAACAGGAACTAAAGTTGAATTTAACCCATCTGAATCTGGTCATTTTGAAAGAATTTTTTTGTTAGGTGACTTCTAAAATAGTTCTAAAGTCATAATATACACATTTAAAAGTTAAATGGGAAATGGCAATTTTCCATACATAAATATTCATTAAAGTTTTTAGTCTAAAAAAATTATAATACCATTGCAAAAAAAAATTCAAGCATTTTGACTTTGTTTTTTGGTGTGATGTCATCTAATTTTCAAAAAAAATCTGACTTCCAGTAGTAAGAAGGGAGAAAGAACGCAGATTAAATACCCCATTTGTATTTTTCCATTTTCTGGATGTTTTTGAGAGGAAAAATTTTCATAAGAAGAATAAGTGTAGCTTTCTCTTAATTAAAGAGGAAGTTGTTTTGTGAAAGGTATAATTTTAAGAAATGGAAGTTACTTTCTCTTTTCCTCACTTTCTCAGATGAGAAATTCTAAGCAGATATTGCTCTTTCAGTCTCAAGCCCAGCATTTCTATAAATACAGGTAAGTATCAGGACTTTCCTGAATTTGCTCTCTTTTGAAATATTTAGAAGTGGTGATTTTTTTAAAAAAAAAAAAAAAAAACCAATCACTTCCCCCCTTTTTCCCAAAAAAAAAACCCATAAAAGGGGGGGGGGGGGGGGAGTTCTGATCAAGGCAGGGACTTCTAGCAAGCATGTTAAAGAACTATTACCCAGTTTTTATTCACAGAATGAAGCCTTAAGGGGACAACATTACTCCGTTTGACACCATATATTCTGCAATTCAGATCTACATTACAGGTGTATTTTTAGACTCTAGAGACACATAGGCATTATGAGTAACTCATTTCTGTTGAAAGGTCAGGAAGAACAGACTTTAAATTAAAAAACCAGAAATCTCTAATCACACCTTCCACATGCACAGAGCTTGTTTCATTTTACAGACATCCAGGAATAGAATCAGTCCCTTATTAAAGAGGATATACATAAAAACTATAAAGCACAATGTCTGAAAATATTCTTATTATTGATGTACAGAGAATTTCTTACAAATGTCTTTGTAGAAAACTTTGTTAATAACTATGCAACTGGAAGCTGATCTCATTCCTTAACTCTTTTGGAGTATGATATATAATTTCGGTAGCCTGAGCAATTTGCTACCCTGTATTGCTAAGAACATCGCCAACTGAGCAATTATTAGGAAACGGGACTACACTTTCAGAAGTTCTCAGTCCCCGTGGTTTTGCAAGGGGGAAGGTATAATATGAGTTTAATAAGAGGGTGTGCACCAGAAAGTCAATAATTGCATGGCAATCTGAAATAAAAGGCGTTGATTACTTTGGACATGCAAGTTCTAATGCATAGATGGCTGGTTACATAGAAATTATCTGGGGGTTTGAGAAATATTTTGGCAGTAGCAGGCAGCAAAGCAACATATAAAAAAGAAGTGAAAGTTTTTAGTAAGGGATTTACAAAATAGACCTGTGTGACATAACATTCATGGACTTGACTGATAAACTGTATGGTAGAGTCAGAAAAAGTACAGTTAAATTCATGTTTGCAAATTGCAAAACTGTATTTTCTGGCATTAACCAGAATCAGAAGCAATTACGGGAATAGAGGAAATTAGCTGAAATGAAAAAAGCCCTGCTGACCTCAGGCTCTGTCCAGAATCATGTTATGATCTTAGAAACATCTGGAAAGAAAACAACACTGGTTTCAACATTCTTGAGGGTTGTTTTTTTCTCTTACTGCATAATTCTGAACACTCTAAAGAAGTTAAGTAAGGAATGTTTCAGCTTTATATCTTTTCTGTCACCCTGCTGTCTTGGTAAAAATCAGAAGCATCAGTGTGCAGAGAGAATGAGTGAAAAGAAAAATGCACATTGTTCAGATACAGCACCAGGAGAAATCACAATACCAGACTCACTTGGTGGTGATTTTGGGTGGGATTTGCTATGCTGTTCTAAACGATACTAAGTAGCTACTTATGACAAAGAATAAGCCAAGGTTTATGTCCTGTGGCTCAAGAGATTGGAGTCGCCCCAGCCTAAAAAGGTAGGATTCCATTTTCTGTGTCTGCGTTTCCCCACCTGATAAATTGGCTGGTTTGCTCCAGACCTTAGTTGGAGTACAAATCAATAAGCAGGCAGTGTAGACAATCATCAGACATGTGGGTGCAAGCACAAGCTGGAGACCTAATTTAACTTGACAGTGCAGACTGCAAAAAAGTCTGGTCGGGAGTTGAGTTTTTTAGCACCACGCTCAGTCCTATGACTAACCATGTGGATTCCTACAACAAATCTATCCATAAAACGACACTATGAATTGTTTTATCAGTGAAGCATTAAACCTGCTGCCACAAGTTGTTAAGCTAGGAATTCTGTGTTATTCTTCTAAGTTTTCTGTTTGTGTTCCTAATAAAGTACTATTATCTTTTGCTTGTACCTACCTATCTAAATATCCAGAGGAAATATTCTACTTCAGTTTCTTACTTTGTGGCTGTATTGGGTTTGTGTGGCAAGGTTTTGGTAGCTGGGGGCTACAGGAGAGGCTTCCGTGAGGAGCTTCCCCCATGTCCAACAGAGCCGATGCAGCCCGCTCCAAGACAGACCCGCTTCTGGCCAAGGCCAAGCCCATCAGCGACGGGGGCAGCACCTCACGTTTGAACAGTCCATGGACTGTCTCCAGTGGGAGGGACCCCTGGCTGGAGCAGGAGAGGGTGTGAGGAGCCCGAGGAGTCCTCCCCTGCGGAGGAAGGAGAAATCAAGACATGTGATGGACTGACCACAGCCCCATTCCCGTCCCCTTGCGCCGTTCAGGGGGAGGAAATAGAGAAATTGAAGTTGAGCCCAGGAAGAAGGGAGGCGTGGGGGATAGGGTTTTTAAGATTTGGTTTTATTTCTCCTTATCCTGCTCTGATTTGATTGGTAATAAATGAAACTAATTTCTCTGAGTTGAATCTGTTTTGCCCATGACAGCAACTGCTGAGAGATCTCCCTGTCCTTATTTCAACCCATGAGCCTTTCATTATATCTTCTCTCTCCTGACCATCTGAGGAGGGGAGTGACAGAGTGGCTTTGGTGGGCACCGGGCATCCAGCCAGGGTCAACCCATCACAGTGGCATTGGCTTGAACTCCCGACTATAAAAATGAAACATGAATGGTATGAAAGGCAAAATTTGTCAGAGAAGTTGTTTTCTTATTGCTAGAGCAGGGATCAGTTTAACCATAAAATACAGAAACAGACAGAAATTTTGCAGTTACTTATGCTTCTTAGGTGAGGCAACATCTGTTGTTGACAGTAAATTATCACCTCCAGGAGAGCAATGGGTCACTACTCTGGGGCAATGCTATAATGGCTGCTGAGGAAGGCCTGAGATGAGTAGACCATAAGCACAGTCAAGACCGTGGAGCTTTTCACTCATCCGCTCTAAATTATCAGCTTCAGGCTACTGACAGCATCAGGTATCACACAGCAGATTTCCAAAGCAAATACCTTACATATAGTTCTAATGAGTACTTACAAACTTTGAGGGGACATCTCAGATCCAAGACTTCCAGTGTAAACATTACTTTTTGGAGTACCTCACTGCTCAAGACTTGTTTCCCTAATTCAAGATAATTGTAAAATAGTTCATTTGAAGTACTAGTGATCAACATTTTTGACAACTCAGATCCTGGTTTAACACACTGATATAGTAAGATCGAAATATTTGCAATGTCTGTTAATACCAAAATAATATGCCTAAATATAGAGAAAATGTTTGCTTGCTTGCTTACCATCAGTCTTCACCGCCACCATGTCAGACCTCTGCTGTACCAGGTTGTGCCTCCTGTGTGAAAGCCCAAAAGGGAAAATGGTCACAAGAAAATTTTGTAACTCCAAGAGCCTTTCAAGACACACTGTTCTCTACAGTAGTGGTTAGAGAAATGCTTTCTCAGAGAACAACAGATCCAGGATCCATCACGGAGAGGATATTTGCAGACAGGACTCCAGTTCCATACCAGTGATTTCTGTGATGCTACAAAGACAAAAATCCTCTCAGCCTATAGTTATCCCTGTTAAGGATGAACTATTTATAGAAATAATTCTTTATCTATAATTTTTACTTACTTTCTGATAAGATTTTGATAGCATCATATGAGAGAGAAAGCATTTCTTTCTATTCCCCAGTCCCCTCTTTTGTTGGTCTGCAAATTTTCTCTGCTTCTTAGAGCTGTGGCCATAAAGCATACCAATGTGGGTTTTGCAGGGTGCATCTGTCAGAAATGTTTCTGCAAAGGCATCAGATCCTCCTGTTCTGTGCCAGGGAGGATCTCTCTGGCTCAGACAACTGTGCACTCAACAGGCAAGTAGATACCCACCAATGTGACAGCAACCTACAAAATCTACTCCACTAAAGTAGCAAGTAATGATATTTTTCATCACAAGGCTATTTCCTACTTCCAGATATCTCATAAATATTCATATTTCCTTTTCCAGACAGTAATTTGATCATACTTCTCATTTCCTTTGGCTGGGTGCATCAAATGATTTGGTGATCATATCTCTCTATTACAAAGGATCTCATACACAGCAACCTGGTGTGTAAAGCCATCATTTTCTTTTATTTCTATCTCTCAGCATTTTAAAAAACCTTTCTCCCTTGATTCAGCAAATCTTTCAGGGTCACTCAACACATTTTTAACCTAATGTGAGACATTATCATGTCTTAGAATAAATTAATACAGTGCTTCAAAATGCTTCTTAGACACTTCTGCTTGTTGTGTGACAGATTTGAATGCATCTTTAGCACAATTATTAAATTTATGTTTGTCATGGCTTAATATTCAAGCAAGGTTCACAAAAACAGAATTAAGAAAATAAACCATGTTCAGTAATAGCACAGATCAGTCTTTGAGACTGATAAAAATGTTACAGAAAATGTAAGGTGCTATTAATAATGATGACAAAATATCCCTTGCACTCTACCTCACTCATTTACCCGCTGCAAACTGCTGGTTATTCTTTGCGAGATATAATTCCTAGCACTTCAAGGTAAAAACCAACAGGATGACATTTTAGGCTGACAGTTTAAGATACTGCTTTTTTATCTAGGGTTAATAAATATCAAATGTTGTCTGCTCAGCATTTTTAAAAATTGGACACAACGTACTGATGCCTCTAGTTTCCTTTGTGATTGGCGCTTAATGAAAAAGGAAAACTCAGCTATTTCACAAAGCAAAGTGGTTTTATAATTTCAGAACGTGCTCAGGAGTAAAGTGATGACTAGTTAACTTATAAGATTGCTAATGGGACTGGCTACAGTTCATATACAGAGGAAATGTCATATACCATAGGTCAT
Source organism: Podiceps cristatus (assembly GCA_000699545.1). NCBI lineage: Eukaryota > Metazoa > Chordata > Aves > Podicipediformes > Podicipedidae > Podiceps > Podiceps cristatus. Next base: position 7,726 of record KL256567.1, on the reverse strand, counting down.
GATAACATTCACTCTAGATTAAGTGAAGTAGCCAGATAAGAAAGAACAAATGTCAGGCTGTTGGAAGCAGCAGGGTGTTCCTCTTCTGGCATTCGTTGTAACAAGGTTTTCTCACAAAATGGCTCCTTTTGCAACAGTGATGTCCTATAAAGATAGAGGTGACATGCGTGAAAATGAAAACCATTGTGGTTTTATGCTTTATGTATACTATATTTACCCACTGTGTATATATTAAATACATATACTTTGTATAATCACACTGGACTAGCACTGAAGTAGTTATATACAATGAAATTTTTAAGTGTGTGTATAATTGGACTTTTAAAGCATTATATTTCATTATGACCATAGATGCCTGGTCCAGAAGCACATGTATTGTCCCCCAGATCTAAATGTGAATATTTGCCTTCATGACTCTATGGCAATATATATATCTTAATTTTTCCATTTCTAAAAAAATCCACAGTACTGGAAAAGCGGTTCCCTTTCTGAATGTTTTTACATTGGAGCAAATGGTCATCCCATTTCTTTGTTATTTGTCATTTTAATCCTTCTACAGAAAAAAATGAACTGCAACACCCTCCCAAAATATCCTTCCCTAAACTTACTCCTTAGTCAAGGGATGTGTACTCAGGTTTTAAAATACAACTACTCCACTGTTTTCTTAGTTGTTTTGCTAAAACACAATCCAACGAATCAAACCTAATCCATATCTGACATTTCAGAAATAACTTTACTGGAATTTTTTGTATGGCAGACTATTGATTATTTTTTTTTTTTTCCCCAGGGGCCCTTTGAAAGTGTCTGCAAAAGTGTTCTGCTAACCTACCTGATGCTGTTAGCTGATAAGCAATAGACAGGGTGTGCTTTACTGAATTTTTCCTTGGGAGTATTTGAAACTCTTCAGGTATAGACTGAGGACCTTTACCTGAAATAATCTCTTCAGGTAATCCATAAGCAGCAAAAGACTATGTCTTGGCTAACCTCAGCAGATGAAGTACTAATCTTGTGGATTGTGTTTGGCTGCCCCAAACCCAATTAGGCAGCTGCCTACACTTTTCAGGACACAATTCAGTCACAGGTGAGAAGGAAGAGGCTCTAATCTGTTTGGTGGCTCCTAAATAATTTGTTCAAGTCTGGTCAAGATAAGTCTGTAAATACAGCCAATTTTCGATGGTCAGTATTCTGCTGAAAAAAATATTTATCACATTATTTTGTTGTTTCCAAAGTGCAAAGTATTCCTTCTAACTCAACCAGCATGCATATGTCTCTGATATTAAAATTCATGTAACCATAGTAGAGAGTCTCTTTTGCCACTTAATGACAATGGGAAGAAAGTACAATGCACTGTTTTAAGAGATAGTCTTTAAATATAAGGTACAATCTGTTCACTTGTCATGTCTGTCTCAGATGGAGAAGGGTTCCCTTAAAGTGAAATAAGTGGTCTAATCTCCATGTTTAGAGTAAGTAGTATTTTTTCTTAGTGTTAGTATATCCAACAGTCCCTCTTGTTATAATTTTTGGCCTGAAGCTTATTAAAGAGCATGTAAAAACAAAGTCCCTAAATAATGGAAACATGTATCTTTCACCTTTTATTAATGATTATCTCTTCTTTACTTGCAGATAGAGTCTTTCTTACATGCTGAAAGTTAAAGAAAACTTTTTTAAAATGTGAAGGGTGGGTTTTTTTCAAATCAAATAGTGCAGCTGGCTCCTTAGTTGACCAGCTCTCTCCTCTCGGGCTCTATTGTATCATTAAGCAAAACTTTTTCTCACTTTTCCCACAGAAACCAATTCAAGAAGGAAAGGAGCTCTTGGGACTTGTTAAAGACAGCTAGAAAGTCTTGTTTTATTCTCAGCTCTCTCTTTAAATAAAACCAATCTTTCAGCTATAAGGTCTTTGCTAAATCTTCATAGTGAAATTCACTTCATAACATAAATGTCACTTTTCCCACTAGAATGCAGGCAAAGTCTTTCCTTAACTACTGTCTCTGAAAGCGTGTATAAAAATACTACTGAACATCTCGAACCTGTGTTTCATATTCTTACTGTTCTCATTAAATTGAAGATTCCATACTTTTATGTGTCCTTTCTACTGTTATTTTTATTCTTTTCATTAACAAGTATTCTTCACCACTTCTTAAGCCATTTGGTTTTGCATGTCCTTGTCACGAAGTTTCTTAATGTTTTCTAACATACAAAAAACAGGCTCACACTTTTTCAAGTTACTTATACTTTAGTTGCTACAAAAAAAAATCCCACAGCTGTCTGGGCCTAACTTTACTCACAGATTACATGAGGAGGAAGGGTAAGGGCAGCACAAGGTGATAGTACACTTCAGAATTACCCTTTCACTCCTCTGGTTGCCCTCCATCTCCTGGCTTCTCTGGGAAAACAGCTGCCCACCTCTCCTCTGCCCAGGTAGCACACAGTTTGGAGCTCTGCACCTTGATCCACAAATCAGCATTCCCAGTGGCCCTGGGAATTAAAGTCCCAGATGTCCCAGGAGCTTGGTGGAGGTGGACTGTCTGGTCTTTTGGTTTTCTGTCAGTGTGAAGCAGCTGGAATTTATTCCATCTAGAGCAATTTGGGGGGTGTTAGGTACATTTGACGTACTTTTTCCCTAAATCCAAAATGTTAGACTTGCTCACCAAAACAGAATTTTACACTGCATGATCAATGAAAGAGGATTCACCGTGTTAGTTGTACTCCTTTTAGTAACATAAAGTGGATGAACAGGTATGTCCAGACCATCTGGCATTGCATCCTTTTGCATGCACTGCCTAATGCACTTTGGGAGGCCTGTTCTACTGGGAACACCAGGACCTGAGTTCAGGGGGACCAAATCTTAAAATAGCATCGGTTTTCCCCAGTGCCAATAATCCTGCTTCTCAGGATTATTTCTTCACTCCCTCATGGGAAGCTATTCCCACCCATGCCATACAGTCTTCTCTAGCTGTAAGCATAGGCAACTTGATACTTTTTTCCATCATCTAAGACTCCGGAGCAGAAGAACCAGTTAACCTGTATAGTAATTGCTCTTTAGCAGCGGGACTATCATGGGAGCATATAAAAAACATAAGTTGTGTCTGAACTGTGGCATATTGGTATCCTTGGCCACAAGTCCTGCCATATTCTTTCTGCCTTTAGACCTGAGTATACACGACCCCCTCATGTTCCCTGGTATCTTTTGGACCATGTGCTGCCTCTCTGGCACAGAGCACAATTGCTCTCGTGTCTAAGAGATGACAGTCTCTACATCCCAGGTCTCCCTGTGCCACCTTGTCAAACTGTGCCTACCGTGTATCTGTTGTCTTGTCCTCTCTGGTAATACAGCAGGGGAAGAGAAGGAGAGGAGAAAAATATCAAATGCTGTACTCTGGGTAGCTGGCCCAGCCCAGCGTACTTGTGCGTACAGGCGGTCAAAGCTCTGGCCTGGGATGAGGCAGTGCCTTCAAACCATCCATAATGAAAATTAGAATTAGAGCCATAATCCTGTTAATGTTTGTTCTAAATAAAGGAATGAAAGAGGGCACAGAATAAAACCAATATGAGCTTGGATTAAAAACAAATGTGATTTTTATTCCCGTTTTCATTGTGCTCATGCATTTTATTTTACTGAAAAATACATATCTTGAAACTATATATGAAGTATGATTTAACTAGAGATGAAGATAAATATAAAAGGTGATTAGGTTTTTTTCCTGGCCTTTTCATAAAAAGAGTACAAAGAGTATTTTACATGCTGAAACTAACTTCTATCTTTTGCTAGGAATCCCAAAGATTTTGATGACTTGTCCATTTATACTTAGTAGGTAGGCATATACTTTTCTTCCCTAGTTAAAGAAATTCACATTAAAGCTCTCTCCTGAATGAGATTTTTTTTTTAATCAGAAATGGTGTTCTACAGAAGACTGAACTTTTAAGGAAAGTGGCTCTCCACACCTACAATTTGATCAGAGGAAACAAAGCTGCAAGGAATACTGACAGCAACAGGCAGCTGAGCGTAACTGCCTAATTAAGTTCTTACCACCAGGTATGTCACTCCAAATAGATAATGAAGCAAGAAGTGAGTACATTCTGTATTTTGCAGCACTCATGATGCTACATACACACTTATTACTGAGATTTGGTGACTAAGAAGGGCAACGATACATATCATACAGATCTCAATACCTGTTGCTAGTTACTGCCAACCAAACTTTTCCTCCACTCACCCTTGAAGCCTAAGGGTAAAGCAACATGTAGCATGACTGCAAGCTCAGTACTAAAGGGTTAGTAATAAAGTGAGTTTATAAAGTGCACTCTGCTTATACCTTTCCTAGTATTTAGCATTCACAAGAATGATCCTTGCTCAATGGTAGTATAAGTTTGGGCTATCTAAGGTTTAAGACATAAAACCCTGCTCCATTTCTCTGTATATCATGGACACTAGACCAAAACATCCTCTTTAATAACAGTCACAGTTTTCTGACACCACAAAATCTCCCTCCCACAGTAGTCACTTTTCTCCAACCACTGTAAAGACCTCTATTTGATATAGCACATGGGGAGAAATTCCTCAACAGAGGTGACAGGATTCTGGCCAAGAGGTACATAGACTGCCTGGAGCTCATGTGCACCACACACATGTCCTTGTGCTTGCATCCATGTTAAAACAATAGCTGCCAGTACACTGTATTATTGTAAGTAAATGCAATTTTCAAAGGTGTTCCAAAAGTCTGGACTTTACCGAAGCTTACACCTTTCCTGTTTCTTCACAATAATGTTTCAGGTGGATTTTATAATACACAGTAAATCACTTCTCCGAGCTGAATTTCAGCCCATGCCAAAATTCTCCCTGAAGTCTGCTCACTAATCTGACCACACTCACAGGCAATCTCCAGTATCTGTGATATTTTGAGGCACCTATGGGTGCTAAAATCAGGGAGCCGGTTACCTGTTTCATTTCTGGCTCCTTTACAAAATCCCAGACAGAATTCCATCAGCCTGGGACATGGTATACCTGTCAAGACCACAGTAAATCTAGCTAAAGAAATGACACCATCTTTCCTAGCAGCTTTTTTTTTTTTTTTTGCATGTTGTAGGTAACTGTTAAAGTGCTCTGGTCTTATTCCAACTAGAAAGTCCTAGATGCCTCTAGTGCTGGCTTCTGGTTGTGTCAAAGGAGTACTGAAAGCTCAATAGACTCCAACAGCAGGGTTATAGACAGCAGAAGCGTTCAGCACTCTGTTGGTACTAGTATTGTAACATTTTACCATGACTGGAATTAGGCCACTTTCTTTTTATTTTATTTCCTGTAAACCAAATATAACCAGTCACACAAACATTTTCCCTGTTTCTGATTTTAAAAATCAAATGTCATAGGCTATCCCAAATACTAAGCCTTGTTTGAAGCAATTACCCTTGAACTTCAAAAACAGATTTATTGCTGAATTTACACCATTAATAAAAAGCAAAGATTTTGTGTAACAGAAATCAAAAAGGTAATGGAAATAACCAGGTAATGACTAGTCATAATTATATTACTGATCTCAAAGGGGAGAGCTGTGGCTCTCATATAAAGATATATTTGTAGTGGCTTTGTTGAAACTAGAAAGGGAAGGAATGGAGTTTAAAGACGTAATGGCCTAACGAACCGTAAGCTGATCATGAATGGAGGGAAATATAATTTAGCATTCACATGAAGTGTGTCTCTTTTTTAATAAACTAAGTTCTCATGTTGATGTGATGCATCAGTGTGGCAAAATCCGAGTATCTTTTAACTAACTAGAAAGAAAAATAATTTTGATAGTTATAAATGATATTTCATGAGACAGACTATTTTAACTGAAAAAAAAATGCATGCATGTGTGTACACAAGGTTAAGTATAGATGATGCTGTAATTTAATGCATGTCTACCAAATGGAGGTAAGCCAATGAAATGTTGCATACCAAATTTATTGTTGGGTCAGTAATATTATAGGTATTTAATGAACCATATTGATGACTCCATAATTAAGCTGATTTAAAACAAAAATTATATTAAAAACAACTTTCAGAGCTTTTCTACAAGATGATATCACAGGGTCTGTCATTCATTTAATTTCCAATGCTCCAAGACTGCTGAAAAAGATTGGGGTTTTTTTGCAATTGAGTTTATATTAACAATAAAAGATGAGGTACTCAACAAATTTTTTACCTCATTCTTCACTGGTGACTTCTCATCCCACACTTCTCAAGTGGATGGACTGCACAACAGGGTCTGAGGGAGAAGAGTGCATCCCAGTGTAACAGAAGATCAGGTTCATGACCTCCTGAGGAACCTGAACACACATAAGTCCATGGGACAGGACAAGATGCATCCCAGAATCTTGAGGGAATTGACTGATGTAGTTGCCAAGCCACTCTCCATGATATCTGAAAAGTCACAGCAGTCCGGTGAAGTCCCTGGGGACTGAGAAAAGGGAAAGGTTGCACCTGTTTTTAAAAAGGGTAGGAAGGACTGTCCTGGTTTTAGCCAGGACAGAGCTAGTTTTTGTCTGCAGCAGCTCCTGTGTTTTGGAGTTGGTATGTGAAACAAGGTGACAGCACGCTGCTGGTGTTCGCTGCTGCTGAACGACCAAGGACATCTTGCAGTTTCCCAAGTTTTGCTAACGAGCAGGTCCAGACACTTGGGAGGGTACAGACAGAATAGTTGATCTAAACTGGCCAAAGAGAGTATTCCATACCATAGACGTCATGCCCAGTATAAGTGAGGGTCAGCCATTGCCCCTCAGGTTCTTCTTTTTGCAGGCCCTTCTTCTTTTTGCAAGCCCTTTTTGCATGCCCTGTTTGCCCTTGTCTTTTGCCTTGTTACCCTTGCCCTTTCCTTAGGGTTCGGGTTCCTTGTTCAGTTCGTTTTCTGTTCACGTTCCTTTCTTGTTATCTTATTGTTGTTTTATTTCATTTGGGCCTGTGTGTTCGTCTGTCTGTTCCCTCGCGCTCTCCAGGAGAGCTGCAGGGGAACATCCCTGCTCCCAGCCTGCTGCTCGGGATGAGCTGTATCGGTCCTCGGGTGGTGAGAAATTGTGCATTGTTCATTTTATATATTCTGTTATCCTTTTGCATTATTATTATTATTAGTAGTAGTAGTATTAATAATATATTTTTATCTTTTCCTTTGCTGGCTCTGGAGAGTGTTTTTATCTCAACCTGTGAGCTCCTGCTCTCTCTCCATTTCTCCTCCTCACCCCACGGGGGAGAGGAGGGG
>KL256566.1:39560-53893 GCA_000699545.1 Podiceps cristatus | reverse complement strand
GAAAAAAAAAAAAAAAAAAAAAAAAGCAGCTTTATTCTTTCAGTACTTAAAGGGGGCCTATAGGAAAGAGGGGGAAAATCTTTTCAGTAGGGACAATGGTGATAGGACAAGGGGTAATGGTTTTAAGCTGAAACAGGGTAGGTTTAGATTAGATGTAAGGAAGAAATTCTTTACAATGAGGGTGGTAAAGCACTGGAACGGGTTGCCCAGAGAGGTGGTGGAGGCCCCATCCCTGGAAACATTCAAGCCCAGGTTGGACGGGGCTCTGAGCAACCTGCTCTGGGTAATGGTGTCCCTGCTCACTGCAGGGGGGTTGGACTAGATGGGCTCTGGGGGTCCCTTCCAACCCAAAACATTCTATGGTTCTATGATGAAGTTCCATAATAAGATACACTATTGTCTTTAGCAATACAGCAGCTTATACATTTAATGTGTCAGCTATAAGTATTGCCAGTATGCTAATGAATAAAAAACTAATGCATGGAACACTTACAATAATCTATAACATGTTATTAGAAAATTTACTGGCATTGATGTGTAGTTCTCTGTTAAGAATATACAAATTTGAAATAGCTTTTGTATATACTTGTTTTCATAAAGCACCGATCCACAGCATTGTTATGGCCCTAGTACATGAGTACCCATTTAAACACAGTTGTGAAGCCTGTCATTTCCTCTCCTGAACACAACTGTTTCCAAAAGTTGACACGCCATACTGCAATTCATACTGCAATGTCAGTCAGAACTGCTGTACAGTTTAAAGTAATGATTGTGTTCTAATGACTTCTTTCTCTGCTGTTTTCACTTAGTGTTTGATACATTTACCAAGCTATTTTAAAAATGGAATAAGGAACCTTTAAGAAATGTTGCCATTTTATTTATATGTATTTGTATGTATGGAATTTATTATTAATGCAATATTTTGGAGTAGGATGTTTAATTACTCTATAAACATTAATTTTGCAGTGTGGCTTAGTACAGGAAATGATTGTGAATTCACTTTGGGCATTAGTTTGTACTTCATCACCTCCTGATCATATTAATAAGAGTTCATATTAGGAAATGCATTATTATTTCAAACAACTCATGGAGTACTGTTATTCTGATGTGACAGTCAATTTGGCATTAATAATAGAATTTATGTTCTGCTACTCTTTATGCCCTTCTGCCTGAACGCAGTGATTGGCATATTTAATGTAATCTTACACTGTGGCATGGCTGACCACTGGGAATATTTTTAGCCTCAGACATCCGTTCAGTATAAGGGAGCTGGGATCAAAATCTGCTATGCTCCTCATTTGGAATTGTCTAGAGCACTATTGGGAAAATCATCTGAAGAAAATTATTTTCTACCTTATGAAAATGGCTAACTGTCTGAAAAGATTGCTAAATTTAGCTTTTCTTTTGTAGCAGCTTTCCTTGCAAAGGTAGCAAATAACAGGAATCCTGCAAGTAAAAGGCAACTGAAACCATATGTAAATATGGAGCAATATTTACCTGCAGGAAATGGTTCTCTTGCTTGGGCTTCTGCTGTTTGCCTGAACAAGACTGTCATAACCTCAGTAGAGCAGAGCTGCCAAGGAGTCCCGTTGAACTGAACAGATAGAGTGAGCAGCCTCCCGGGAACATAAAACCATTGTTTGGCATCAGAAACAGGGTATAGACTCTGAGCTGTTAGTAAATGGAGTGCTTTTATAAAGATAGCTAATTTATAAATGACTTGTGTTAATCTGGTGCTTATCTTGAGTTATTAGGATTTTATGCACCATTATCCTTTTTTACATTTGTTTAAATATCTGGTATCTGCTAACACATGGTGTTTCAGTCCTTAGGGGAATGCTTGCAACTGGAGTTATTTTGTTCTCTGCTCTGTAAATCCTTTGATGTATCAGCTGAGAAAAGTTTAATGTTCTGATTTACAAATGAATGATGTGGCACGGTCACGTCCAGTTCTGCTAGGTTGTGGGAAAATACAATATTGCTAGATGTGCCCGCGGGGAATTGTGTGAATGGGACTGTATCCTTGGAAACAGAAGATTGACAAAAAACTGATTTCTCTAAAAGAAAATGAGAAGCCCTTGATTGATCTCCATGAAACCAAACTCCTAAAAAATATGGGTTGGGTATACACAAGGATGACATTCACAGCTTTAAATTTAGTGTAAATAAAGTGATTCAATTGATCTCTATTGATATGCAATGTCTGTATGTACTGTTGTGTATAGGCTCTACAGTATGTAAAAGCTAAGGTATGGAGTATGATGACTGTAACAGAAGGTTTGTTCTGGACTACAGGTCACTTGTGCTCAAAGCTTTTAATCTGATTTACATGAGGGATTATTAAAGCAATACTGTCCCAGCTGCTGGCAGCACTAAAAAGCAATTCATGCAACTGTGCTTGCGGCAAAGTTCATATATGGACTGATAAGAGGGGAAAGCGAGACTGAAGGGAATGTGAAGAGTGAAATTGGAAAAAAATATGAAGGGAAGAAACTACCATAGGGATAAGGGAAAAGGAAAGGAAAGGTGAAAGACGTCCAGCCCCCAAGGCTGAGGAATATGAGACAGTGTGGGAGAAGGAAGCAAAATGGAAGGGCAGAATGGGAATGCAGATATTAAAGGAGACTAAGATTGTGAGACAATTTGGGATGCAGGAAGAAACATAATTCACTTTTTTATGGGCATGCAGGAACAGGCCAACTCCCTTTCTGAGTCTGCATAGGATCTGATGGTAATTTTGTCCGTAGTAATGTATGTTTGTAATAGATCTTGATTTTATTTCAGTCTATGAGAATGTTGGTTGCTGAGACCTTTTCACTTAGGATTTATTTAAAAAGTTATCTAGTACCAGATATAGCTTAATTTGAGTAATCTCTGTGAACAGCAAAATGGTAGATTCACGTGAAACATCAACATTTCAATAGGGATTATGATTTCTGGTTTTCATCCTGCAATACTTCAGTAAGGACAGTGACATACATCTTACTTTAATGGGGTTAAGTTTGTTGTCACTCTTGTCTGTATTCTCTCCCTTACTCTTATGTATTCTTCTTGTAAAAAAATCAAATGTTGTTAAAATGAGTGTAGCTGCTTGTAATATAAGTCGTAATGAACTAGACAGCTGTGTTCTTAAAAAAAAGGGAAAAAAGGCAGAATGTATTAGGGAAATAGTTTGGTTACCATTCATATTACTTTCCATGAAGTTACCTGGCAAAATGTTACATTCTCTCCCACCCTGAGATAAAATAATTTATTTTAGAAAGATGGAAAGAAAAACTATACAACTGTGTGCCAGGGAACTGTTTCACTAAATTATCAGTGATGGGCATACAGTAGTCAATAAACATCAAGGCCAGTATTTAGATCAATCAGTGTTTGAAAAGTGCAATTGAGAGTAAAGGTACAGCTTCAGTGTCTCTTCTGTAATTCAGTAATTACAATTACAGTGTTCCTCTGCCCATGAATAAATGCTAGATGCAGAATGAAATGCCTGAGCTTATTTTCCTGTGTGTTGGAGAGGTGTAGAGGAAGGAGAGCGAAATAGTGGATAAGCTGCAAATTTAGTGAAACTTGATTTCACACGCAGATCTATTTGACTTGGTGGGGAAAGGGTTTCTCTGCCTCTGCTCAGCTTCTTTTCCAAGCTGAAGGTGGCTGGGGTGGGACGGGGTGTTGCAGCGCCGGAGCCAGGTCGGGTGGTCAGCAGCACCTCCCAGCCAGGTCTTCCCCGGGAGCCAACGTGCCCAGGGAGCGGCAAAGCGAAGCGTTGGGAGCAGCGTACTGAGGCACAGCGTCAGCGTGGCTCTGCATGCTTCTAGGTGTGATGAGGGTGTGATTAAGGATCTTGCCATGTTGTGATCAAATGAACTGAAGTAAAGAGTATCCCTGTCTCAGGTGTGGCTCATTATAGCTTGACACGGGAGCAGTCTTTTCTGCTAGTGGATATACTGACAATATCCTGTGCGGAAAAAAAAGTACATGAGATTCCCTTGAATGATCAAGCTACTCCACATCAGAGAAACTGAAGAGCTTAAATATGAACTTCATTATTTAACACAATACTTACAGCCGTGGTGTTTTATGTAAACTTTATTTCTAACCTCAAGTGTCATCAGAGTATTACAATGATCGCCACAGAGCAGTATCTCTGTTTAATTACTACTTCATTACAATCATTACTGTCTGGGAGGTGATTTATAAACCATTTCTGAGTGAAACATTTGAATTTTGAAGGCATCAACTTGTAAACTAAAATTCACACATCCAAACTGAACCCACCAGAATCTCTTATTTCACATAGCAGAATATACTAATTATTAAACTGGCAGCATGCGAGGAAAAGGTGACTGAAAATATTGTGTCATTTGGGTTGTCATCTCTAAAAACTGAGCTATGGATCTTCTCCTATATCTGCAGGATCTCAGACATAACTAGTTCCGAATTTCCATTTCCTACCAGGTACAGTGTTAGATAACCTTGCAGTGAATGAACACTGAAATACCTTCTAGTATATTTTCAGAGAATTCTACTAGGACATAATGTCAGTTCAGTACTGTGAGACATTAAAAATATTTTTTAAAAAGTGTGCAATACCTTAATGTACTGCTGTATATGAATTATTCATCTGCAAGCCAATTCCTCTTAAAAACTTGTGATTCAGTAAGAAATTTATAGGTCAGAAAAAATGGCGGAGACTAATGTCAACAGTGGATGCTGCAATACATGAAATTTCTGTACTGTATTATCTTTTTCCTGCCTGATGGCTGTCATTCCCATTAACTTGATCATAATCTAGAAAAGGCACTCTTCTGCCTAAATCCCTGAGGGTCCCAATCTGATCCATTGGGGTTTTTAAGAGTATGTGCAATACAGAAGTTTCAGTTACAGCAGCTTTCTTTTAAAACACAGGTGGAAAAGGTGTTGATGATGCTCCACTTTCATATAATTCATCTCACTTTAGTCCAACTGTCTCAAAATTCAATAAGTTATCTGTCTGCATTCTTTGCACAGCTTAACATAGAGAAAGGGAATAATCATATTAAATTTGATATATTTAAACCAATAATAAATAATAAAGCAATAACATAAGAGGCAATAAACAGTTTTTTTTAACCAGTGGTAATCTTCAACGGCAAGCAATATTTGCTACGGTGAGCGTAGTTTGAAATGATAAATCATGGAATTACTGATTCTTTTTGTGGAGTCTCTGACATATTATGAAAATGTGAGTTGACATCTTCCCTTTCTTAATATAATTAAAAATATTCCGTGATTGTAATAAAGTTCTGACAAATGGCAATTAGGTGAAATTGCTGTGTGATTCCCTGGACTAATTTAGCAAGCTCTTCTTTAACAACACTTATTCAGGCATAAACTGCTGTAAACACAGCAACTGCTATACTGCTTGTAAGGATAGCAACTTCATAATTGCCAGTGGCCTTATCTTTCTAAAACAAATCAATGGGCATTATATGAAGCCCTGACCAAAACAAACAAAATGGATATGAATGAATCTCATATTTTTCCTGCACAGTGATACATCTTCAACAGAAGAAGCAAAAACTGCCAACAGCTCAGTTATGAAGTCAATGTTGAGTACTATGGAAATTGTTTGAATCCTATCATGCAGAGGATAGAATAAAGTTGTGTTTTCCATATCCCGTGGAGTGCACACATCATTAGCTCCTGAATATCAAAGAGAGGGAGCACAACAGCAACTGCTCTGCTATCGTTTGGTTCATGCTCCTTAGTGGTTGAATATAGAATAGTTTCTGGATGCACAACTGAGTTGTGCAGCCCTGTCAAGGCTTGAGCTTCTGAACCGCCTGCAGGGTTAGATGCTGTGTGTTAAGCAGCATCTGCATGGAAGTTTTCAGGGTCAAAATGAGGAAGTTAGTTACCCCAATTCAATGTGCTCCTCTGCTAGACATTGAGTTTTACTTTATGTTTGTTGCTTTTTTGCAGATCATTAAATACCATTTTCAGAAGTGATGTTGACACTTAAATTCCCCCATCCTATTTACCTTTCCGAGGACAGCAGTAATAACAATAATAGAAGAATCAAGGGCTGTCATGACAACTATAAATGGCTATATAAGCACATAAGGACATATATAGTGTTCTTGCTGTTTTGATTTCAGTGGCTGAAGTCCTAAAGTTGCTTTGTTTCTTTTACATGTCACCTTTCCAGGGTTCAATAAATATGAAATATAAGAGAAATTTGCATTCATTTTAGCAAAAAGGTTGATATATCATACCCAAGGCATTTTGCGGCAGATTCGCAAAATCCACTTGTTTTGTAAGATATAGCAGTAGTTTGAGTTACTTTCCAAAAAAGCAACATGCCAGGAAATAACTTGTAGAACTGAACAGGCATTGATTTCTTGATTAAAATAATCCTAAAATGTAATTATCTTTCATGAACTCAATTGTTTCTGGTTTTGGTTGGTTTGTTTGTTTAAATTTGGTAATACAGTGAATATCAATTCCTCATATCTGTGAGACTTGCTAATTATGGTTACTCAATCACCAGCTTAAGCAGTTTTGTCTTAGGGAGAAACTTCATATACGGAAAACCATGAAAAGCATCCCAGAAGAATTAAAGTACTTGAACTCTTGGACTGAGTGATTAATTTTGTTGCCATATCTGCTGCAGTAAAGCATTTTCTTCTTTTTAGAAAGTTCATTGTAAGCCTTTTGTTATGGGGGAAAAAAAAAATAGATGATTCTATGAAGTGACCTGCTGGAGCCTTTTGCAGAATTCTGCTTGTGCTGCTCTCTTGCACAAGTGTCGACCCAGTGATGCCACTGCTGCAGCAGACATGGGGAGAGGAACGCTGAAGGAGGGTGTCCAGATGCTTCTGTGAATCACTTGAGAAATGTCTCTTTTGCAGAGAGAATAAAGAGCAAGAAAGTGGCTGGTCCTGATCTGCTGTTGACAGATACAAGAGAGGGAGTTGGTTAACAGAGAAATTCAAAGGGAAAAAAAGTTTAAGGCAGTGTGAGAGAATGAAACAAGAAGCCTTTAATGGAAACGTGCTTCAGCAGAATGTTAGCTCTGATCTCAGGCAGAAGCTATGATTATAGTATGAGAATAAGCAATTTACTTGAGAAGAAATGATGAAATGACAGAGCTACCAAATAGGATCACACAGTAGACAACTAGTTTTTTAGTCTAAACAAATTATATCCTAAATGGATTTCAGTGTTTTGCATCTTATTCTGGAATTGTAGTTCAAGACGACTGGCTGGAATACTCTAATATATATTCAAATACGTGATTTAAAGAAACACCAGTATTTAGGAGATTGGCAAACTGTTTTTAATGGAAAGAGAACTGGAAGAAATCAATCAGCTATTTCTCCAAAGAACATTCCCCTACATTCCTTTACAAAGAATAGTAATTTTGTCTTGTCTTTGCTCACATACCCAGGTCTGTTTGCACTCAAACCTCTTCTCAGAAATTTTCTTAGTATGATTTAGATTTACAGTCAGTTTCATCTGCCCTTCCTAATTCCTGAGTTTAACTACTGCCTGGCCTGGAGTATAGCCTGCAACTCTAAGCCACTTTTGGTTTATTCAATACTCTGAAAATGAATGTAACTACTTCCTTCATTGACATTATAAATGAAGGGTTGCTAATCACTTTCAACAAAATTTTGTCCAGTTTTCATTGTAACACGTAATGCTGAAAAACATAATGCTGTACAAGACAGTCTATTCTCATAAAACATAGTGGCAATATAATTTGCTCAACTTCAGGCATTGAAATACATATTCTATGATTAGAAAGTAGCTGTTGTGGAATTTCAAAGTATCCCGTGAAACTGGGATTGATTAATTGTATTTTACTGGAATTTTAAGATTATGTTAATATCTAAATGCTTTTGTGTGTTTATAGTATATATTGCAGTTTGCCTGAAAAATAAAACTAAATCAGTAACATGCAGAGAAACAGTCTTCGGACACTACTATGATAGAATTCACTTAACTGGGACACACATAAATAGAATGTTTTCTTAAGTGAAAATTGTGTTGGGAACCAGCTTTCATGTAATTAATTTCAATTGACTCATCTCTTAGATTATTGGTACGTTGCTTTGTTCGTTTGCAGACAGAGCAAACATTTCAGGGTTGCTGATTCAATGGGATCTATGGAGTGAACACATTATTTTTTGAATTAATTAGAAGTTCAAAGGAGATTGGATTAAATATGAGCACTTGTAGAGCTTTCTATAGCTGATGAAGCTCCAGAAGGACTTATGTGAGAATGACCTATTTGTAGTGTTTTATTTGGTAGTGCTCTGATAGTGAAGATCACTGTCATATAATGGCTCCTTTTTATTTAATGTAGAACCTGAACTTGTAATTTAGAGACATACTTGCTTAAAGGGCCTGTTTTATTACCTATCACGCCATGTAAACATTTCTAATTTATTGTTGCTTTGGTTCACTTGCAATTTCTAGTCTTTAGAGCAATTTAGTTTGGAGAACAAATAAGGAAGACGGATTCTGATATATTTTTGGTATGATTAGGTTTAGTCATGGATATATACATACCAAGAGCTATTTACTTTAGTAACAATAGGAACAATAGTTATGTACATTAGTACAACATGAAAATACAACTATCTCTGTTCAAAAATAGCAAACAAGCTTTGCATCTCACATTTCTGTTACCTTACCTATAATATTACAGATTCTCATGGCTCCTAAACAGCGTGGACATACCTGATCTCTAATTTGGAATCCAGGAACCACTGACAGTTCCTCTTTCCAGCTTTGAGGACGAGTTTACAACGCTGGCTTCAGGCACAGATCACACCCACAGAATAATTTGGGTAGGAAGGAGAATCTGGAGAACATACTGCCCAGTCTTCACTCAAAGTAGAAGTAGCTTTGAAAATCATGTGCTGCATAACCTTCCCATGTACTGAGGTGAGAGTGACTGGCCAGTATTTTCCTCCATATTTCTTGTCCTTCTTGAAGCAGTGAGTAATTTTTGCTTATTCGCAGTCATTAAGAACCTCCTTCTGTTGCTGTGATGTTTCAGGGTTGATAGAGGTGGCCTCACAGTGACATTGAACAACTCTCTCGGCACACTGGGGTGCATGCCATCAGACCCCATGCCCTCCGTAACTCTGTATTGCTCTCCTGAGGATAATGCTTCACTCCCACAGACCTCTATTAGGCTTGGGGAAGTGGAAGGCCAGAGGGCACACCTTTCCAGTGAAAACTAAGACAAAAAGGTCTTTGAGTACTTTTGTCTTTCATCATTAGATGAAAGACACATCTATGTCCTTCATCATTAGATACGGAAGTATAGAAGTCCTGCTTCCCGCATTTCACCTCCCTGACTTTTTCCAGTTCCAGCTGTGCTGTGACTTTCTTAACTCCATCCCTGCATGCAGGGCGGCATTTCTATATCTGTCATGAGTAGCTTATCCTTGTCTCCACCTTCTGGGTACTTATTTTTTTTACCATTTAAACTCAGTCAGGCGGTTTGTGTTTATCCTTGCTGGCCTTCTGCTATGCTTGCTCTGCTTTCTGCATGTCTGAATGGATGGTCTTCTGCATGGAGGAGGTGCCCTGGAAGATCAAGCAGCTTTGCTGGATCTCTTTACCTTCCAAGGTAGTCTGCAATGGGATTCTGCCAAGCAGATCTTTGGACAACTCAAAATCCCTTCTTCTGAAATATAGGGTTTTAATTCTGTTATTTATAATTCTACTGGTTTTCTCACTTATTTTTTTTAGGCTTTAAACTTCACAGTTTCATAGTCACTGCAGCCCAGGCTGCCCTTGGCCTTCACATCCTTGAACAGTTCTTCTGTTTTGTGATTAACAGGTCCAGCAGAGACTCTCCCTAGTCAGGTTGTCAATCACCTGAATCAAGAAATGGTCCTCAACACACTGCAGAAACCTCCTGGGTTGTTCACACCCAAGCTTATTCCCTTCTCAGAAGGTATCATGGTGGTTGAAGATCTCCATGAGTACCATCATGATCATGAGGTTTCTTTCTGCTGTCTAAAGAAGGCTTTATCTTCTGCCTCTTCATTAGGTGGTTTATAGCAGACACCTGCCACAATAGTCCCCATGTTAGTCTGTCCTCTGATCCAAGGCAGAGCTCTGTTTATCAGAGGCACTCCTTAACATAGAGGACAACTGTTCCTCCTCACCTTTTCAGGAATCTCAGTATTTTATGCTTTTCAGCTGTATAATTACATTAAGACAGTAAAAAGTTTGGGATGGGGGTGGGAAACCAACACAAAAAGAATTTGAGCTCATTCATTTACATGCAATCATCTTCAAACTTATTAAATTTATTCCATCTTTGGTCTAAGCTGGGAAAAAATACAAATTACTTGGTATTTATTATGTGAACACACTAGTTTATTGCTTTCATAACTGATCTAGGGTTTTCCAGGCTAAAACCTTTACAGGATCAGAGTGCAAAAGCATAAAATTCTGATTGAACAATGGTGAATTTTGACAATATTTTAATCTTAGTATAAACCAATGAGGCAGTGGTGTCATTCTTATACAGTAAGGAAACCAATGAGGTGTTTTGATAACTTTTATAATTTACTAAGCATACTGCAGTCAACTGTGCAATTTTAAGTGAAGCCAAAAGCAGACTATAAAGCAAAAGAAGATAGAACAGGTGTAGACAAGCAAAATCCAGTGGTTTTTTTAGTGAAATTCATTGTGCAGAAGCATTCATTTCAGTGTAATTCACATGCTTTATTAAATTCTTGTCAATTCTGCTATTTCTCTTTGTGTGGGTTATTAGCATTCAATATTGCAGTATTTAAGTGATTACCTCCACGCTGAAGTTTACAAAACCCCTTTGAGTTCTTTATGCCAATAGGTAGCTACAGACTTAGGTGGAATGAATATTCATTGAGAGTTAGGTATAATTTGTCCCATAATCTTAATTTTTAAAATATACATTAAAAATCTGTACTTTCCTAATAGCAGGATCTGGAAATTTTGTTCCTTACATCACTCTATGAATGTTACAGGTTTTTACTTTAGTTTCTTTGTTACAGGTTTTTACTTTAGTTTCTTCAGCTGTGTATTCAGGACGCTTTTGTAAGCAATGGTTTTAATGCACTAGTTAATTGACATATTCCATTAAGTATGGGAAAAAGAGAGAATCTAGGAGCACAAGAGAAGTAGGTAATTTCTAAATCTTATATAAAAAGGAAACTATGAAAAAGAATGTATTTAAGATTATTATTATTTACTGCTACTTATGTATCGGGGCCAATATGAAACCACTGAGATGTAAAAGAAGCCAGTTTATTCAGAGGAATGGTGGGAAAAGTATGAAATTAATTCAGATTTCCTTTTGCAGTACGTCACTCATTTTTTCTACTACATGTATTAGTCAACTGAAGAAATTAGTCAATGTCAATTAGTCAAAAGAGATTGAATTGGTGAACCAGTCTGGCTGAAATTAAACATCCAGCAAAAAATGAACAGTATTTTTCCATGTAAAAGTCAAATCAGATACCCTCCCTTTTCTGGAGTGCAGCTGCCCAACTTCTTGTCTAGGCATAGTGCAAAAAGTAGCACAAAAGTGAAAACGGCGCAATCGTGAAGGTCCGCTGTCTGCTGTTAAATGCAGAGCAGACTGCAGTATAAATCTTGTTTAGTGAGACTAGCCTAATACAGATGAGAGCACAATGAAAAAAAAACTTTACCTTCTCTCATCATTGCTATTTAAGAGTATCTTCATTCTTGATTTCTTACAGATTATTAATATTTTTTCCTTTTGATAATAGAGGCTCTTCTTTGCTACTGGTAGAAGGAATTTTTTGTTATGTATTGACCCAGTTAATTTGTCATTCTTTTTTGTTAATGTGCTTTTTTAAGATGGAATATGAACAGCATATATATGAGGTTTAATGTATCAGATTTTGTAATTTCTCACTCAGACCTAAAACATAGATACAGCAAGCCAAAGGTGCAACCTAGCAAAACTGATATGCTCTGGGGAAAAGCAAAGGAATACTTTGTAGGTATTTTAGGAATCTCTGAGGAGCTATAAATGTAAGAACAACTGATGAGAATCAAAAGGCGTATATTTTATTATTACAGAGTTACAGTTAACATGAGATTAATATTTTAATGTTGAGGAAAAAGTCATAAGAACCCTAAGCAGAAATATTTATTTGCGGGGAAAAAAAAAGGAAATTAAAGAACAAACAACAATTATCCTAAACAAAACACAGGTCAAACCAATATAAGAAGATGTTTATCTATAGTTTTTTTAAAGAGCCAGTAGGATTCTTAAATGAAAACTGATTTGATCCTCATCTGTTACTGATACAAAGATCAAGAAATCCTCTAAAACTTTGGATTAACAGAGTAAATGGAACAGCATACTAAGCATAACAAATTCCAAAGAACAGTCCCCTAGAATGCAGAAGTGTATTAGTGCGAGGGAAAGGAATTTTGCTTTCTAAACTATTACAATTTCAAACTCAGTTTCTTGTGTGTTTAAGGTAATAATAATTTTTTTTTTTTAAAAAAAAGCTTGATCTTCTGCCACTTTTGAAGGTAATGGCAGAACTTCTATTGTTGCCAAAATGATGATTTTCTCCTAGCTGCCAGAGCAATAAATCACTTAAATATTTGGAGCTTGATCCAAAAATGAAGCAGAATTAGCTATATCTATTCAGTAAGAAACTTTGAGGATAACAGTATGTCTTTAAATCTCGACACATACTCTGTCTTCAGGGAGTTATCCTTGATGCTTGGTTCAAGTCTATGTAGCCCTCTGTAAAAATAAAAAAACGAAACCATGGCAGATGAAGGAATAGCTAGCTAGTTAGCTTTGGGTCGTATTCCAGTTTAGGCTTGAGATTTCAGCTGGCTTCTTAAACCCCATTGAGCACTTATAGGCAAACCAAGAAGTGAAGCTTAATGCAAATAAGTGGGGAGGCAATATGTAAAGGAACATTTTCATTTTGTATATGTATATGTTATGTATACATATAATGTTCTATGCATTGTGCTTTAGAAATGGAAGAAGTTTTTTATTTTTTAATATGGTGGTTAATATGTCACAAGAGCTTTCCTTTAAATTCTTAATATAACATTTTGTCTAAAGTAGAATACTAGTTTGCTCGGTGGTCCAGGACAATATGTAAAAAGGACCTTAGTGCTTGTGGTGTCTCATGAGGACGACTAGAACCACGAGGCAGTGGTCTTTTGTGTTGTCTGCAACTGTAGACTCAACTTTTTAATCAGTAGCTACCGAGAACTTGTGAAACCCAAACTGAGAAGAAGGGTAGAGAATTAAACAGTATTGTCCTAAATATTTTGAGCAACTGATGTGGCTTGGAAATACAACCTGCAGGCTGCAGTTATGACTAGTATCCCAGAAATACCTGATACACTGCATAGGCTCAAGAAGTAGCTATTCTTACTTATAGAAAGGCCATTACCTATGGGACAAGAGTTCAGTGATCTATATGCTTTTCAGAAATCCCAGGATATTATCATTTTTCATATAAGCAACTTAGTAAAGGAAAACTCTTGTTCCTTTCACAGAGACAGTTTTGAAAGACTTAATGAAAGAGGTAAAAACATTGGTTTGTATCTGTAATTTCAGTGGCTAGCAGGAAAAGTCTCTTACATTAATTGCAATAATTGCTTCTGGTGACTGACTTTTTTTTTTTTTTTTAATGCTAAACTTTTAGAAAATTATTTCTTCATTGCATAATTCATCCCCACAGCTATTTATGTTACCTTTCACAGTTCAGCAGCAAACACAATTTCTTCTCCTTTTCTATATCTTCATCTGTGCATAAGCCTTATCTCTATATAAAGTATCACAATTTAAAAATTCTTCCTAAAGTTTATCAGCATCATTTTTTTCCTTATATTCAAAGGATCAATCAGCTATAGTAAGACTGCTCTCAAGAGGAGTTTAGCAGATGAAAACAAAGAATTTCAGAGAGCAGGTTTAAAAGAAATTACAGTGGAGTACGAGCCAGTTCAAAGTTAAGCCACAAGGCACACTGAGTCAAACAAACACAAAAGATAAGACAGGAATGTATTTTCAAAGTTTTATAGATTATTTTTTTTTTTTGCAAAAATCATTAAAGGAGGAAGTACTTCTATTGTTGGAAGACATGTAATTGAAATAGACCTGTAAAAACAAATTGTAGACAACTAGCAAGAGTTCTTCAAAGAAGTGTGTAGAAGGCAGTTGAAGTGATGTGGCTGTTCTGTCGCTTTAATTATTTCACCTGATTTTCTGACAGAAAAGTTCTGTGATTTACAACAGGTAAGTCTATTTCTGTCGGTCACAACTGAAATAT